>WBMV01006151.1:647035-728161 GCA_013396655.1 Campylorhamphus procurvoides
AAGGCATCTACAGTTACAGCTACTCACATAATGAAAGAATTTATATTTGGCCAATTGGCTCTTAGAAAAGACAGTGTGGTAGCTCTTATTTAACTCTGCTTAGAGCTGAGTCTGTCATTAGGTCCTGATTGGGTGCATTTCTGGCTTTCAGATAACTCTGCAAACAAATTGCCATGCAATCTTAAGTGCAAAAAAGCAGTAATGCCCTAATTTAGAATATTGTTAATTTGGTCCCTGACCCTAACCAATCAGATATCAATATCACTTACAGGTCTATTGCAAATTTGTTTTAAAAATATGACTAAGGGCTTCCATAATCCTTCATGCTAAGTCTGCATTTTGCTTACCCTGTATGCTACATGTAAAGTTATAACATCATTATAACCTTAATCAAATAACTGTACAACATATTTAGTGGTAATTTGTCACAGTAAAATTATTCATAGATGTCTTGAGTAAGTCCAGTTATATTTATGTGTTATGCCATACCATGTTTTTTGGCGATGGAGTTTGCTAGATTTCATAGATTTACTGTGTCTGCTTTTTTTTTATGACTGACATAGCAATAACCAGATTGCAAGGATATTTATGTTGTTTGTGGCTTAGCAAGATAATTAAAGGATATAAATTAATCAAGTGCAATTAATTAGAAACTTTATGTTCACAGCAGTCCTTCTTTGCATGTATAATTTATATGTATTGATTTCCCAGCTTTCATTAGCCTATGAGATAACAGCAAAAATGCATTAGAGAAGAAAATGTACAATTAGCGTGAGAGTGAACCCTGGCATAATTGATAGATCAGCACATGTTTGGGGCAAATATAAAGCTTTGTTAACTGTCATAAGCAGTTAGAATTGATAAGTGGTATTTCACTACATATCTCTCGGCTGATTAATGGTGTTTTTAAAGAGTCCTCTTAATGGGAAGCTGATAGGTTGCTTGAATTTACATTTTAATCAGAGTATTTATGATGGAGGCAGCCATAAGAAATTCATTGGCACAGTGGTAAGGACCTTCCCTGAGGGATCTGGGGGAAGTGAAAGCATTTTAATATGGCTACTCACCTTCCTCTTCTTTGTGTGACCTGGTCAGTGCATAGGAAGGGCAAGCCTTTTGCTATCACCTAATAAGTTACTGTTAGCAGGGGAAATTTCGGTTCTACTCTGCTAATTAGTAAGGTAAAATAAGGATGAAAACCTACAGAATATTGCAAACTCCTACAGGAAGGAGTAACTCTGTTCCCAACCATAATCTATAACAGCTACTTGTGGATCCTCGCTGCGTGAGGCACTGTGTTTTGACTGTAGTTTTGTTTAAACAATACATTTCTTTTATACATTTAGGTCTTTCTACTCTAGGGGGACTCTTGATCAAAACTAGTCTCTGATGAACTGTTGAACAAGGATTTAGAGTTGGTAGGTGTGTTGGAACAGCCTCAGCCAATTATATATACACACATATTAATAAAAATATCTACCTAATGCGCATGTTCTCATATTCCCAAAATGCTGTCTAGCAAATAAGCAGCTTTTCTTACCTAGTTAAACTAGTTGTTCAAATGGAGGAGAGCTAGACTCGGGATATCTTGCTTTGCTGGTTTTATTGACATGTCTCAGAAGTTAATAGCCTCATGCATCACTTTCTGCCTCGATGAATTCTATTTGATTTTCTTATGTATGTCTATTCCACAAAACAAGCAATAGCTGGGTTTATTAAGTACATAATACATTAAATGAAGTTTTGTAATTTAGGTATTTCAGGGGTTTTTTTTGTTTGTTCTACACTTAGAGTAGCTGATCAGTAAAACTAATTCATAGAATATTAAATATTTGGTATAAAGGAAGTTACATCTAACACTGAAGAGATGCTTAAAAATGATAGGTTATTTGTAAGTCATATTAGCCATATCAGGTAAGAATTTTAGGCCATATATAGACACATTAGTTCTTTATTATGAATGTCTTAATTATTCAGAGTTCGTTAGTTTCCTTTTTTTTACAACTCAAAATAAATGCAAGTTAGATGAGTTTTGCTATTCAGTAGCAGTAGATATGCAGCATCACCGAGTGACAGCTTTACAGACGGCATGGTAATGGCTTATCCTTTAAGAAAGAAGGAGACAAAGTGATTATTATATCACTTATTATTTTAATGCAGAAATGAGGGTTTCCTACATTTGTAATTTAGATGGGTTGCCACCTTAATGCAAAGTTGTCTTTTGTATTGTGTCCTTGCTTGCTCAATTTGCATTGTGCCTGTTGCTTTACACAGTGTCTTTGGTTGGATTTGTTGGCATTTTGAAGGTGAGAACTATTGTTCCATCTGCCTCGTGGCCGCAGGGGAGAAGAGTATCAATAGTGTCTGCAATGCAATTCCCTTTTTTTGTTTCTAGCTACTAGAAATATAAAGCTGGAACAAGATGACAGTTATAATTTGGAATGAATAACATTTCTGAATTAAAGTGATTTGATTGTGATCCTGCAGGTTTCTTTGTCTACCATCAGGGAAATGAACAATATAGATCTAAATAGGGCTCATGTGACCTGTTTTCTTCTACTGGAACAACTCTCTTCCCCTGCCCTTGGTGCCAGTTTTTGTGACATGTTCTATGCCTTTGTGCCCATTAGTGACTGGTACCTCTCTGAAATGGCAGGTTGCTCAGATTTTGATATAGTGCACGATATTTGCATCATTCCCATTAGCCAGTTTGGAGTCTGGGCAGCTCCCCTGCCATCCCTTGGCAGCCACAGGCCTCTTCCTGAATTTTCAGTTTACTTTGAAAGTCAGATGTAATACAGATGCTTGTTGCATAGCAGGTATGTTGGATACATAATGATGCAATTTTCTTTGTTGTGGTAGACTTCATGTCATCCTAAGAATAAAAAAGGAAATCTGCACGGAAAAATGTATTCTAAGATTTTTGTGCCAAACTGTGATGACATCTTTTGAAAATGCTTGGCTGGATGGTTTTCCAGTTAGATATATATCTGTTTTATTTAAAGTGTTAGACAGGTAAGCTGCGAGGAGACAACTCCAGAAGTACAATTATCTGTCCACAAACACTGTGTTTTCACTGGGTTGAATAAGCAAAAATGGGGATAATAGCTTTATCTGAGCAACACACAAAAGATATCTATAATTCCCATGAAGTTGTTGCACATGTGCTCTAGCATTTGCAACTGAAAGATCAGGCACTTTGATTTTATAACGCTTGGGGTTCTCTCCAGTGTAATGCCAAGAACTCTCTGGGAGTGAAAAGTGACAGTATTTCAGTAGAAAAGATGAAGTGGCAGCGGTGTGATAAGGATGTGGTATGCAAGTTGTTGATGTGAATGTATTAAATTAGTTTATATGCACCAGAAGAGCTACTTGAGCAAGGTTACTGCCTACTAACCACTATAAATTCTCCAGTGAAGGGGAGCATGGCCAGGGTTTTACATGAGGTTCTTTTTTGTTGTAGCAATGATTGTCATTGCTGGCTGGCTCAAGTGCAGCTTCATCCAGAGCCTTAGACTGTAAGAGCAGTCTGAGGATACTGCACTAGGCAGTTTGTGAGGTGGGGATATTGCAAACAGTACCTAAAGAAATCTCTCTCTGAATGTGATGGATGTTTTCGATGGCTGTGGTTTTCTCTGCACTGATCAAAATTAGCTACAATTTATCTGCTGTGCAGTAAAGAGCAGCATTTCTGAGAGGCAGGACACTGTTCTAAAAGCTCTACTGGAATTTCAGTGTACAATATGCTTCTGCTGTGCCCTCTGCAACTACAGAATTAACAGTCCAGTTTAACAGATGACACAGTCTCTGGCTTCTTCAGTTTTTATCTGAGGTCTCTGTACTTTTGTTTTAGAAAGATAATGAAAGCTTGTTTGTGATGAAAGCTGCTTCCTGCACCTTTTATTTTATGCTAGCTGATATAAATTCACAGGTTAATGGGAGTAATGAGGATGGAACAGCTCCATTCCTCAGGAAAACAGGCTATTTATTCTGAAAGGAAGAGAGACACTCTGTTATAAATACCCAATGTTTTTGTAATACAGAATTTGGTAAGTGAGAAAACAGGCAATCTGATTGGTCTGACTGATTGATGGAGCAAAACTTTCCAAGGTTGTGGAAGAGCAGGGGGATAAAAACACTACCAAAAACCCCAAACCAAAAGTGCAAAAGACAAGTATGCACTTACATGCAATGCAGAGAGATGTGGTATTTCAGAAAAAACAGAAAAATTAAGGTCTACACTTGAGGAAAAAAAAGTTGTAATTGCAGTTAACTTTTAGTAAACAACCCACTTCTAATGCAGATTAGTTCTACAGATCTTGGTGTGACTGCTGGCAAGGGGGCTCATGCTTTTGTTTCTCCATACTGAGCTATCACTTTGATACCACTCGGCCATCTTCTCCACATGTGAGAACAATCAAACATTTTGTTTGAAAACTGTAAAATGACATATAAAGTTTTTCTGTTCTTCAGTTTGGATATGTATGTAACACATTGTCATGAGGCAAAAATAGCACAGTTTCCATGTGTGTTTGTTATGTTTGTCTCTTCGTGGTTTCTTCCAGCTCACAATGGAAAGTAAGAAGTGAACAGTATAATTTGAAATACTTAAGTGTGAACTTAATCCCATTAAGTTAGTTCCTTGATTCCTCAGGGTGCTGTGAGTGCTTCAGTATGTGACTATTATTAAATGTGTTTGAGGAGATTATGAAATGTTAGGCTTTAGTGAACACTGCAACTTTGGAGTTAGTGTTGAATGCTTTATATAAAATAGTATTTTTTTTAAGAAATTTGTCAAACATTGCACAAGTCAGGACTGTGCTGTGTGCCCTTTTTACAGACAATGTTGAGCATGAGTGCAAGAGAAGGGAATATCAGACTCTGTGCAGATGGTGAACTCTTATTTTGATAAAATATCTGCAAACTGCTTGACTATCCTTATAATATGTGGTAATTACATCTTAATTTCTTTTTGCTATGGTCATTCCTCTTTAATAAGGAAGGGATTTTTTTTTTAGCAACAGCTATGGCTTCCTTTATTATGTTTCCATCTATTTTTGTTCCTGGATTGCACCTGCTCAGTAGTTATCTAATCTTTCTTAGAAGTTTACACTCTCAAGTAAAAGCTTTGAAGTTTACACTGATTAGTGTTTTATGGCATAAGAGATATGTATAGTTCCTTCTTTTGCAGTGTTAAAGCTATTATGCACCTGGTGAAAAGATAGACATTAAAGTGCAGATGACAAACCTTTAAAATATTTAGTAGATTAAAGTACTGAATTACTCCCTACTTCTTGTTCAAGGTCCTTAATTTTATAAAGAATTCTGCTAGTTTGGGGTTTGGAAACAGGGGCCACAATGTGTGTGACCATTATTCATCCAGACGCTCAGGGTTTTTTTGTTGACACAAGCACTGTATTTAACTAACATATTTGCAAAGTGGATCTTGTGTAATTTTGAACATAAAAAGTCTGTTTAAGGGAGAGTCTCTTTAAGCATCTACTTGCAGCTTATGCACTGAGAAAATATAGGCGTGTAGGTAACCTGAAAACACCTTTCCCTAAATGAGGAGACAAATGTGCTTTGAAATAGGAGTGCAGAAACTTGGCTTATTGTTATGGGGATTGTTTTGGTTTTGTTTGGGGTTGTTGGTTTTTTCATATCTGTCTGATAGTGGTCACTGGAATCTACACTGAGGTATATTCAGTGTGCTCAGAGAGACTGCAATTTGATCTAATCAAGGCTTGGCCTAAGAATGTAATAAATTGTCAATGCAGGACTTTTGCGTTCATTTACACTAATACAGAGTGTCACATTTCTGAGAAGTAAATCACAGTGGTTTTAGTACTTTATTTTCCATCTTGTATGTAAGTAAACTGCAGGATCAACTGGGAGGTAGAATCAATCTGCTATTTATTACCTCGAAATGTGACACCCTATTTTAAGTGCCTTATTCCCTTATGATTTAGACAGAGTAGTGCATTATGTCTAAACAATATAGAAACCAGCTTTATTCTTAGTGGATTTTTTACTTTAGAAGTGATGGATTTACATTTGTAAAAAACTTTCAGTGCATCATTATGTTATTACATTAAATGGAGTTTCAAACAGACTGATATGGAGAGAACAAGAAAAGTAGTTCCAATTACTTTTTTCCTGTCATCTAGTAAGTATTAATAGTTCTATAGGGTTTTTTTAATAGATTATTTTCCAATAAAACTATGATTTCTTGCAGGGCATAGGGCATTTCAAACACTTTCCCCAAATGGGTTCTGGTGGTTTAATGAGACTTTTCTCCATGAATTTATGCAATTAAAAAAGTAAGACTCTTTTTTGATCGTTTTGTTTTTTGGGTTTTTTGTTTGTTTATTATTATTTTTCATGGAGGTCGTGATATGAGAACTAACACTTTCTTCTTTCAACGTTGTTTTCTGGGGCCATACGCCACTAATGGTGTTACCTTATGTCATTGAGGTTTTCATCATATCTTTGAATTGAATTTTTTTATATGTTGACCTACTTTTTAAGGAATTAATTGGAAACATACAGGGAACTTATTATTATCACAGAACAACCATATAGATTTAGTTGAATAAAAAGACAGTATCATCATAATACCAATTGTCCAGAGCATTTTGGCTTAGTCTTATTGCAAATGACTCAGTTGGGATAAAAGTCTCTCTGATTTATTTTTGTGTCTCTGCTCTGATTTTTCTACTAGCAAGTTCTGTGTAACTTCTATCAGCTCTTGCTTACAAAATCAATGTTAGAGTTTTCAAAATATTAAACTGATGAAATTAAGGGAAGATTTTCTCATGCAAATGGAGAAGTAGCCCATTTTCTGAAGGCAAGCCTTGGGGCTCCAAGTCAGAAAAACACTCCAACATGAACTTAATTTTAGCATGTTAGTGTGAAGTTTTGTCAAGTCACAATGACTTTTTCTTGGCTATGTACTACTTAATAGAAAGCATTAAAAAAGCTCTATTCCTGTATATTTTAATGAAGTTCTGCATGAACTGTTTGCAGCCAGGATCCTTGGATGGTCTCTGTTCTTGGAAAGCATATCTTGCACTTGGAGTATAAAATTTGATGTAAGGAGGAAATGTACCCACACTACCAACTTCTTTCATGTACTTAACACTCAAGAAATACCTGCTATATGGGAGTAATGGCAAAGGGCTAACTATTTTATTCCACAAATGAACACAGCTGATAAAAGTTTTAGCATAGAAGTCAAAAGACTAGCCAAACTCTATTCAGGCCCACAAAATTGCAAAGATATCTTGAATCATTACCTGATGCTTGAAACAGTTTGCTTTGACGAGCTTTTTTTCCCCTTCCTGTTTTATTGCAAGCATACTGTATACTCAATAGTAAAGAGAGGGGAAAGCATATGGCCTCCTGTTTGAACCTCTGTAATTAATCCTTCCAAATACTATTTCCTTGGAAAGTTATTTTTAATTTTATTACAGTCTGTTCTTGTATTCTCCCACACAATCACTTGGGCAACATTTGTATCGATGAAAACGACATAAAGCAGCTCTTAACTAAAAGGAGACTGCTGTTTTACACAACATGTAAATGATTAAGTGATAGATTTTTATTACTGTTTGTGTGTAGAGTGCACTCAGCGTTTGAGCATTAACTCTCCTCCAGCCCCGCCCCAAATCTGTGCAGTCCTACAGGGTGTGTTTAAGACTTTTTGCTGTTTAAAATCATATAGCTTATTTTTAAGAAAGCTCTTTAAAGCTCTAGTTATTCCCATAGAGTTATATTGATGTGTTGTATCATATGTGTTCTGTGGATTCTTGCACTCATGCAAAATAAATTCCTGCACTGCAGAATTGGTAAGGAAGAAGCTAAATTAAGATTATAAATACAAATGATGAAGAAATACTGAAAAATATCATAATAAAAGCTGATCAGGTTGGCCAATCCCAGTCAGCAGCTTTTATAAGACTAAAAGGACAAGCGTATCCATTCTTATAAGCTCCTTTGGGTTTTGCCTACACAGAGCATTATAGATGTGTGCACGGAGCGTGGCTGTTTATGGGCAAGATATTGGATGGTGCAACCCTATGAGGTAACGTAGGGAAGCAACGTTGCAAATGAGATGACATGACGGTAGACAGCAGCATGGATTATACTTCTGAATGTCTTAAAATATTTTCCAGAAGTCCCTGCAAAGCAACAGAGTTTGAATTGTATGGTAGTTTTTGCGTAACACAGAACAGGTAAAATAATCTTGATTACGGTTGCCTGCAAAGCACGGAAAGGTGACCAACACTTTCTAGATATTTTCTGACATTGTCTTGAGATGTCGGTTGAGAGAAAATCTTCTCCCAATTTAATCTTGAAATGTAGTATTGTTATTCTAAATGTCATGTGTTTGCAAAGCTTGTAGTAAAATCCACCCTTTTAAGATGTTTCAGGGGACGTCTCTTCCCCTCCTCGTCCATATCAGTTTTTCATGAGATCCAGTAAGGGAGCTTTCTGCAGCTGCTAGCCTGAATGCTGTTGATTTTGAAGGCTTTTATAATTGAGAGAATAATTTCAGTTATGAAGTCTACTGGCAATAAATAAGACTGACTGGAAACAGTGGACATAAAATGTGGTTTTATTCAAATAAACTAATGGGTGAAAGTGATGTTTAATAGATATCTCTTAGCAACTTAATTCCTATTCAAGGATCACAGTAAGATCACATTTCCAAGTGTGTGATCAAGGTCTGTCTCTTAGGGCTGTCCAGTTGCTGGTTTTGTTTCTTGAAACTGAAATTGCTGTGTTGTACCAGAGAGGACAATGCAGCCTTGATTTGAATAGGCAGAGTCCTCATTAATTCAGGTGGAGTATGAGGTCAGCAGCTCTGCAGAACCAGGATTAGATAGTGCCATGTCTGCAAATTCAGTTGCTGTTTTTCTTCAAAGATATGCTTTTCAATCCTGTCACACATAAACACTGGGTTTTAAATGGAGCACTTCGTGGTAAATTAAGTCATGCTTTGGCCGAATAGCAACACTTTTCCTTAGCCTACATATATGAATTATACATGTGAAATGGAGCTGTCGAAATGTCAGCTTGAACCTCAGGTGCTTAAATAATACTAGCTAGCATGATTAGCTCACATAGTTTTAATTAAAATTGATTGGATTGTATAATACTTTCAGGAAACTATTATAACTCTTTTTTTAATAATATAAACATGTGAGTTAGCAAAGAAATTTGTTTTCCTTAGTTATGGGAAAAAATAAAATCATAGTTTTAGCTTTACTTTTGCCTCTTGTTTCAAAAGATTGTGTTGTTCTTGCAAAAGTCTGGTGCATCTCTGCTGTACCAGAAAACTTTGCAGCACTTCCAAGCAGTATTCCATTTGCTTAGGATACACAGACATGCTCTCTGAAGAGCGTGGTGCAGAAACGTTCAGGGTCCTATGGATTATCACATTCTTGATGTCTTAGCCAAATGAAGCTTTGATATTTCTCTGCACTATTAAAAATATGTAAGAGTCTCAAACTTCTAGGGAATGCAAAGTGTAACTGTGGAGTTCATTACTGTGGTGTGGCTGTGGACACTTAAACTTTACAAAAACTCCAAAGGCAGATAGATACCTTTGCAGAGGAAAAAGCACTCCCTCCTCAAGGAGTGCTGATGGTATAAAGTTGATTTTGAGGATTACTGGAGTTCAAGAAAAGTATAATTTTATGCTTTCCAAGGGACAATCCTCTGTTTTCTGCTTGTAACTATTGCAGAAATGACAAGTCATTTTGCAGGGTATGGTTTCTATGTAGTAATTGATTTGTTCATGTGGAGAAAAAAACAACAACAAAAAAACCCCAAACCCAAAAAACTTGCAGCTTTTAGGATCTGGGCTTTGGAGCTACCTGCTTGTCTTTCAGAGAAATAGATTATGTACAGAAAACTAGAAAAGTGTTTCTTAGCATAAGCATTCCCTCTGTGTTTGAACTGCAGATGGGTAAATGTTCTTCCACTTTGAGGCCTGACCTCAAAACTGTAGTCTAATAACTAATTGTAGCTTTAGTAAATTCTGTCACAGTGATCTCTCTAGATACTGTGTCACAGGAGCAAGTCTAGTGCTCCCTTAGTATCTGTCCTTCAGGATGCCTTTGTCATTGCTCTCCATGACACTTCTATTCCTCAAAGCTCTTTTTCTTTTCTCTTGTGCTTGAATTCAGTTTAGCTTGCACCTGATTTTCACAATGTAAGGGTAAGAAAGACGTAATTCTCATGTATTAGCTACTTTCTGTGACTTGCAATTTGATACAGAAATTAGATGGAGATGATTCAAGTCTTAAACTGTGTGCCGCCTTCCTAAGCTTCACCAAGACTTTGTCTAACAGGAGGAGTAGAAAGAAGCACTGCATAACTTTTCATGGATTCATGTTTTGCTTGTGCTCTCACAAATTGAATCTGCCTGCAAAATAAATGATGAATCTGGCTGTAGTTACAAGCAGTGGGAGGCTTTACCTTTAGCAGGTGAGTCATTACAACATAACATTCCATTTTAATGCTGTTATGCAAAACCTTTTTTGATGTTTTCTTATGATGTATGGTTTGCGCAGAATTTATGAAAGAAGCAATTAAGTGAGTGGTGCCCGTTAATCAGGTTTATATTTAAAAGTATGTACATTTACTGAGGTAGTACCATTACTGAGAACTCCCACCTCTAAGTTCCTAACATATAGAGATTCTTTTACCCTTTGATAGTTCTTTGCCCTTTTTGCTAGTAAACTGTTGGAAGCTAGCAGAGTTAAACACTGAATTCACCTGCCTTGCAGCCAGAGACAATGTTGCAGGATGACACTTCTTTACCCCTCTTAATATTGATTCTTTAATATGCTTAGGTTCAAGTGAACTGATTATAGGAAGCTGGTGTGTGCTCATTGGTGAGATATTTTAGTAGTAAAACAGCTTCAGGGTCTTGTAAGCTAACAACCTTACAGAAGATAAGACATAGGTATATATTGAATGCAAAAATGTAATCCTGATTAAAGCTTTCTAGAGACAAAGGATTCTTGAGACTGTGGGGAGTATGTGGTTGGTTCGCTTTTCAAATGCTTCCTCAGCCTACCTAATGCAGGTTGTGTTCTCCTGTATTGGAAGACAATTGTGCTAGGCCATCTTGAGATGGGTTGTGAGCTGTGTGATGTAGAACCTTGCTGTCATCAGGAAATAGGGCTCAACTTCTTCGATAAAAATGGCCATCATTGTTTGAAGAGCACAACCTATTTCTTAATTTATTCTAAAATATGTAGTTATAATTTGTGGCTCTAGTCTGCAGTGGAGTTGGAAGATTAGCATTATGAAGTAAAACATTCCAGTTAAATTAAGATTTGCTCATAAATGATTCATTTGGCAGTTATTAAATCACATTCTAACTCTCACTTGCCATAAGGAGTTTATCAGAGTACTTTAATGCATGGCAAACAGCTGGCTGTCTATTAGCCCTTTAAAGTTAGAAAGTCACTGGCCAGTTTACTATGTTAGATTTGTTCTTTATGGGGAGTTATTTTACAAGCTGGATTGTGTTGCAAGGCTTTTATTTATTTTATTTTTTTTTAGTTTATGAATACTTTATATTCATGATAAAGAAAGGAGAAATGAGGTTTGCATACCAAGAAGAGTTTTAATACCACATAACTAAGTGAAGTGGCCATTAGATGGACAAGGACACTTCAGAATTAATGTGCCGTTTGTTCTTGCTGTAAACAAAATCTGAATCTGCTTGCCCATGCAAAGCTAAGAAATGAGCTTTTCACCTGGGAGCTCAGCACAGAGTGGCAAGATGACTTTGATGCCATTAGATGGGAATTGCCTCAGAGCCATGCTCTGCTTGGCCTGGAGCATAAGATACATAGACATGTCTGCACTGTCATTGGGTCTTTTTTTGCTTGGTTCTTACTTGGCTGATTGTTTTACACATGTCTGAGTACAAACAATGGTACCAGCAGTTTTCAGAAGTATGTGTAGCATGTGCACTTGTGTCTCTGGATGTACATGGCCCTGGGATGAGACAACACTAATGTTACCACTGAAATGAAGAGGGAAATAACTGTCCAAAAAAAGGAGTCAGTAGCTGAATAAAGCAGTATATTTTGGTTGTAGTTGTTCCTTGTCTGGATAAAAGAGACAGAAGGAGCATATAATGTAAAGGTGGGTATCTATTAGTACCAAGGTTGATTATATGGTTAAATACAGCAAAGATGTAGAGTATTTCATAATGGCTTCAACTCTTGCTTGGCTTGTAACTCGGTGGTTTTTTCTTTTTATAAATAACATCTGTTTTTATTATGGGAATGCCAGAAAACTGGTGGGTGTGTGTGCCACCTAGGCAGTCCAGGGAGCCCTGGGATTGTAACTGTACTGCTTGTAGTTCTGCGAGTATTTAAGATATTGAGTTTATCTAAGTATAATTTGATGTAACTCTTGTTGGTTTGCACTTCAGAATATACTATAAATAAGATTTAGCTTATATATTAATTCATCATATAGTATCTATGCTTGTGATTTACACTGTTAGTGCCCTGGGCCCAACAGAGTCCCTAAAGAAACTGCTTGGGCTCTGCAGGGATGTGGTGTGCTACCTGTAGGGATTTAGATTAAAAAGTAGATTCCAAAAAGACTGACCAAAACAGATGCCTGATACTATTGAAATAGTTCCTAGGTGATACAGATTTTCAAGTGTTAGAGAAATACAGACATTTGTTTGCATTCCTGGGCCAAATCTTCAATGCTACTCTGAACTGAGAATTTTTCAGTGCAACAGGGGGACTGTGTATGACCAACCTTTAACTGTTCTTCCTTAATGAAATTCTTTGATATCAAGAAAAATGCATTCCTGCTTCTTTCTGTGCCTCTATACTGATACTGTGTTTCATTCCATCCTGGATTATTTTAATTTTTTTTTAAATTTTATTTTTTTAGTGCTCAGACAAGTTTTGGGTTTGTTTTTTTTTGTCTTTGTGCCTTTTGACTTTAATCTTTTATAATCTCAAAGGGAACTTGATCTGAATTCCATAATACTGCTGTCAAAATCACATACATGCGGGGCAAGGGTGTGGCTTTTAAATATGTGTGAGATATAAATAGCGTGAATACAGTAAACAATTTGAGATAGATTGAGATCTTGTCTTTTTAATCATGATCCTTTCCAGATGTAATCCTTAGATAAGATTCACACTTCCGTGACTTGACCACTGATAAGATAATAAGGCGAATTACACTCAAAGGGCCTACCAATGTCACTTAAATCAGTCACTTGTTTTTAGTATAAGCTCTGTGGAAACAGAAGCAGAAGGACTCTTACATAAGACTCATTACTAAGCATGGTATTTAGTTATACATGAGACACATTCAGGGAAAATCTCAGGTGACAAAGGAAGATGCTTCAGAGCATTAATCCCAATATAGTAACTTGCCATATACTGACAAATATATCCAAGCTTAAGTAATTTAATCTTTTTTTGAAAGCACACTATGATAAGGAGTAAGTGTCCTGAGCAGATTAAATTTCTTTTTCCTCTCACATACTGCAGTTCAGCAGTGATCATTTGGAAGCCAATCTCTTTCCCTCTTCTGCTGGTTTTTTTTGTGTTTTTTTTTCTTTTAAGACCACAAGGGATTGCTTGAACACTTATGTTGGTCTGGGTATAAAACCAGACTACCTTCTCTGGTCTCTTAAATGCAAATTTATCACCTCCCATTATTTGTATGCCACATTATCACTATTATTTAATCTTGTTATCTTGTTTTCCTTTTAGTATATCCAGCTTCTTCAGATTAACAGTCTAAATATACCTTTATTTAAAACAAGTGTCCTGTCCCTTATATCCAAAATCTTTACCTCAAAGAAATTACCACTGAAATTGTGGAATATCTCTGTCTCATCAGTGGAATCATTCCATCAATATTTGTATTTAAATTTGTGTTTCATTTCTCCCAATTCATTTCAGTTTACTCTTGAATGAGTCAAAAGATCAGTGTCAGAGCACCTCTGATGTGTTGCTTGTCGCTGTGTTCCTGCATTTATTACAGGGACAGGCTCTGAGTTGAGCTGAGCAGCCTCTGAGGAATTCCTGTTGCACTGACCCTGTGAGGAGGAGAGTTAGCTACGGGCTTGTGGGGATTGTTTTCCCCCTGTACTTCTCTGTAATGGTTTCTTCTCTTCTGCCCAAAAAAGTAGTTGCTTCTATTTTTAAGAGGTGCTTAAGGGCAAAACTCTCTCTGATCACACATACACATTTGTGTTCAATTTGGTGTTCCTTGCTTTCTGCATCCTGCATTAGATAGGTGGAGGTATGCTGAAAGGGAGCCATTCCCTATTGCTAAAAGAAATCTGATTTTTAACATATTCATTGACATCTGTATGGTGAAATAGTCAATAGTTAAGATGACATCCCTATTTTAAAGATTGTGAAATCATTGCTGGAAGAACTGATGTTTAAATATTCTTAAGTGTGTGCTTTTCTCAGTCTTAACAAATAAATGGGAAATGACAATGTTTTAGCACAAGCCTCCACTTAACCTGCAAGCTGAAATGTAAGTTTAATGAAGAGCTGTAAATGGAGGACTGTTTTCCCTTTTAAGTGGTGTAACACATCCTACCAGTTGCACCTGCTTAAATTACTTCTTTTCAAGGTGGATACCAGGTGAAGCGGGGTACAGCCTGAACTGGGGCGGCAGAGGGGGATAGTGTTACAAAACGTGTTGTAATAGGCTTTTTTTATGAAGGTGCATAACCTGGTTCATAAAGTTTTCAAGCTCTTTTGTTATTTCTGCAGATGAATAAATGTTAAAACCGTTATGTGATACAAGTAACATTACACTTGTCATTATTTCCAACTGCTTGTCTTCAGTAGCTCTAGACAAAACTAAAAGAAAAAAAAGCTTTTATTTGTGCATTGAAGGCACAAATAAAAGGCTTCTTTCAGACCTTACATGTATGATGCAATATAATATATTGATAATGGCTATGCCTAATAGCAAATAAAATTCCACTTACACTTGCATTGGGGGATTTTGTGTCAAAATTGGAATTTTAGTATGTTGTTTCTGTATCTTTTCCGGAACAAGACAACTACTGAAGACTGTGGAGTCTTCATTCCTGGAGATATTCAAAAGCAGCCTAGACATGGTCCTGGGCAACCAGCTTTGTCTGGCCCTGCTTGAGACAGGGGAAGTGGTCCATGTGACCTCCAGAGGTCCCTTCTCAACTCAGCCATTTGATGATTCTGTGATTTACCCTGAAAGTTAGTTAGATGGAGCCAGAGTATACAACTATAACTGCTCTGTAGAGGTACCCAGCTGTTTACACTATAGATCTATTGTTTCTGGGCACTGGGGGGGAAGCAGGGTTTGCTGTCATAAAGAAGCATATAAAAGGCAGTACTGCAGTTGATCATCAATACCACTGAATGCTTTGAGACCACTAGGAGTTTCTCCTACTGAGAAGTAGGAGAAAATATCACAGATGAAGACATTGACTTTTAAAGATGGAATGACATGATTAAAGCTGTTACAGGTAAGAGATCAAAAATAGCCCCAGTTGAAGATGCTCTACTGGATGCATGAAACTTTTTCTTCAGGTTTAATAACATGGAACCTAGATCATCAAAAAACTCAATTGAAACTAGAAGTAATGTGTTATGTTTAGAAGCAGGACATTGGACAGGAGCTGTCTTAAAAACAAGAGCACAACAGTTCTGATAGGTTTAATGCATCTTTTCTTTCCCCTAGCGAAGATCTTGGGTCTCCTGGTAATTTCCCCTGGTGTAGTCAAACAAGTGACTTCATCCCAAACAATAGCTAGCACAAACAATTTCTCAGTTTGAAGCAAGTGCATTACTACTGTGAAATAGAGAAATAAAGTGTCTAATTGAATTAATGCAGGCACTGTGTCAATGATACAGCCATTGTGATTAATGAAGATTAATTTACTTCAGAATGAATATTGTATGTAACAGCCTCCTCTTTTGTCAAAGATGAAAAATATCCATTCTTTCAGATTTAGTAGAGTAATATCCCGTCTGAATAAAGTACTTGAAAGTGTGATTTACCATTTGTTATTTGTACTCTTGCTGCTTGGGTTAGGGGGTGGCTTTAAATGCCCTCTGCACAGCCTGCTGTGGTTCTAGGTATGCAAGACTGAACTGAGCTGCTACTCAAGTGATGCCATTGTAATGGAGGGAAGGGACTGATGAAATGGGAGGCGTGTTGGCTTCAGCTCAGCCTCTTGGTGACCACAAATGGATGCTCCTTGTCAGAAAGCTCTGCTCGCTTTGGGGAGGCAGCCACTAGTGAGTTTGTGTAGCAAAAAGAGCTGTTCTACCAATATGGGATGATTTCCAAGTGTATTGACAGGCTGAGATGCTGAGAAATGAGTGAGAAGATTTATGTTTTATGTGCAACACAATTATAGGAAATGGACAAAAGTAGAAAATATTTATATAAGGAATTTTACACACATTCTTTTTAAATTTTAATTTATCTTTGTAGTTTATCATATATAGTGAGAAACCTTCTGTGTCTCATAAACTTTTATAAGACCATTAATTAAGACAACCTAACAGATTTTTACACCAAGTAGAAAATACTAAACATTTATTCCATATATTGATAATCCTTTTTATAAACATTTTGAGGGTTTTTTTAAGAGGCACTCGCACTACCTGATTTGGTACTGAAGTTGTAGCTTTTTTATTTATCTTTTATTGCTATTAATAGGTGCAAAAGGAAGGTGATGTTTGGTAAGGTGACCCACTTCCCATTTGTGTACAACAGTATTCTATAGAACTTCATAAGAAAAATCAGTCAATCTATTTCTGAGTTTGACACACTACATCACAGAAATTATGAATATGTTAAGAAGCTTAAAGGTTTAGAGACAGGGTCTTGAAGTCCTTTGTTTTCCATGTAAGATTTCATAATCAAATATGAAGTTTCTCTTTGCAGTTAAATAGATTTAGATTGCTGGCTGCTGAAAAGCCAGTAAAGGAAAACAACTGGAGTATCCATTTTAACTTCCTGGATTTGCAAAAGGTGATAAAGCAGAACCTGTTCTTCCCACTAGTTTCAGCAAGGATAAGCAACTATCCTTATGTGTATCCTTACATGCCTTAATATTCTGCATTAAGAATATGATTCAATCCATTGATCCTCTTAGTGATTCAATAATCTGGATAATCATTTTAAATTTAATCTTTCATGTCACGAAGAGATGTCTAGATTTTCCAGGTAATATCAGTATACATGTTTTTCTTTGATAAACTGATAGAAGATGGAAAGGGAGATGGATGTTGATCTTGTATAGCCAAAAAGATAATTTTGGGGGAAAAAAATAGAGGAAAAAAAAGCCACCTTGGGAAATAAGTAGGACTTACTGCTGAGTACTTGTAGAATTCTTTTCCTTTTCTCTTATCCCCCTACATCACATTCAAAAAAGCCTTTCCAGCTCAAAGAGTCAACAGCAACAGACCCAATGCTCTGCTGTATATTGCCATGTGAAGTTTTAGTTTTGGGCTGAAATGAAGAACTAATTCTCTTTTCCTAAATATTTCATTTTATTATATGATTCCTTTAAAGGTGTAAGTAGAGTTTGGTTTTTTTTATGTTGACTTTTAATGGATGAAATTACTTCCATCCAAAATATGCTTTTTTGTTTGTCTTTAGATGAAAGGACTGCCTGGAATGTGCTCACTCTATCTTCCAGCCTATGGATTGCCCAGTTGGAATACATTAATGAATTAGAAATAATAATAAGGGATAATATGTTATTCTTAGCAGTTTCTGTTGCCATTCCATGATACCAGAAATAAGTGGTTGAAAACTGCTGAGGGGAAAAATTCTAACAAGGATTAGAATATAAATTCTCTTGTCTTAGTTAATATAATGTATATTAGGTGAACATAGATGGCTTAAATTGCTTTTTATGAATTCCTGTCACTTTGGTATTGGGAAACCTAGGCTTATTTTGAGTTACCATGATTTTCTGAGCCATTTCTATAAGTATTCAGCAATGAAAGAGCTATTTTACTTATAGAACACCTGCAGTAAGTAAAAAGGCAGTATGGTGAGACAAAGTATTGGGGATGTTGGAGGAAGCAAAATTGATGCTGCTAAATGCACAGAAATTATCTGTACTGGAGCAGGTTCAGGCTGCAGGTCCAATTCTTGTGTGCGGTTGTTGAGTGTGAAGGAGCTGCAGGAGCAGCAGGAAAGCACAGGTTAAAACCCAAGTGGAGACTCTCTCCAGCAGTCCCAGAGCACTGGGTGGGCAGGAGGCTGCTTTGGGACACGGCACAGGAATGAAGCCAGGAGCAGTAGGAAAGGCTCACTGAATCCTGTGGTATGGGAATTCAGTACACTGTTACTGAATTATAGTTTTAAAATATTTGGTTAGGAAGCTCGTTGATTAAAACTGTAAGTAACTAAAAAGTTATAAAACCAGCAGTGAAGGCTGCTTTGTTCTTTTACTTGTCCTTGCACCAGAAGTGTGAATGGAGAATCTTCTCTCCTGGCCTTCTGGACTTTGACTACAACCAAACCTGGGGTGGATTATTTTCCTCCAACAAACAGTGCTGCTGGAAAAAACCTTTAATTTTAGCTTTCTCATGTTGATCTCTGAGTATCTCCTCCTCAGAACATACAAATGCACATTGAGCCTCTGATGGCCTCATTCTTGAGGCATGGTGTCTGTGATTTTAGTGTGAATCTCACTTTGGACTCTCTCCTTCACAAACTGTGCTTGTCTTGTTTAAAGGATGTCTTTTTTATTAAAAAGATAAAAACTCAGATGAGATAGTGGTTATTGTATGTAATTAGAGGAAGGATGAAACGGCTGTGCTTTTATCTTGAAAAAATTTGGCAGACAAATTTTGGTTTTTCAGCCCTTCTGCAGATGCAGTAAAATCCAGAGCTCAGTTAAGAGTTCATATTACCGTATGCAGAAAATATCTCTCCTTCTTTCTCTGATGAGTTAACTGGAAATGGATTTTGTTTTGTGAACACCTTAGCAATCAAAGGCTTGCTTCCTTTTTAATCCAAAGCCAGGAATATATTGTTGATATGGGAAATGTTATCCAATTTTTTTTAAGGTATTTTTAATTATATTGTGAATGAAGTAGAGGATAATACCAGGGAAATGTTTGGAAGGCATGAAGAGAATGTTCATGGTTTCAGAAGGAGGGGAGGGAGAGTAGAAAGAATGAAGAAGTGAAAGCGAAGTTACCTCAAAAAAGGCGAAAGTCCTTTCTGTACTAATTGTGTTTCAGTATTGAGGAGATGGAATTTTGTGACTCTCTGTTGACTTCCCCTGTTAGGTGAAAGGGAGCCAGGGATTTTTTTTTTAATAGAGACTCTCCTGTAAAGAAAGAGGGAAACAATAGCTAGCTGTCACAACAAGCTGATATATACCTTTGATCAGCCAAATGAATGTTGCAGGCATTTCTTATAGAAAGGAGATTGCTTATCGATCTATATCAAAATATGCATGCTAATCCCAGGCAGCAGAGAGTATTTTCAAGTGGAGTTAATAATCTGATTGCTGTCCTGTCTGGTGCAATTCACTGAACTCGAAGCTCTAATCAGTCTGGGGTCTTGCAGTCAAATGTATTTTGCGCCTTAAATTTGGATTTGTGACATTGATTGAGGAGTCCTTGTAAAGGTGTTGACAAATCAAATTGTTTGTTCCAGTAGTGTTTTGCTAGAGATCAAGTCCAAAGTAATAAGCAGTGAATTTGTTCATTACTAGTAGGGTGAAAGGAATGATAAAATTCACCTGCATCATTATTGGAGGCACAGCATCAATAAAAGATATGTTTTGAGTGAAGAAAATGAACTAGAATTTGTTGTTGAATGTGATGAGTGATGAAAACTAAAATATAACATTGCAATTCAAGAGTTACTTAATAACTTAGAGAAAAATAATATCTCTAAAAAATCTTTACAGAACAGGGAGAAGAGATCAGAAAAAGCAAATTTTAAAAGAATGGGATTCAAATTAGTTTCTTGGATTAAAAAATGTTAGTGAAAATATACAATTTACAATGCAGGTGTTTGAATCTGCCACGTTCAGGTACTGCAACTATTCTTCATGCATGTTAATTTTGGTTTAGTTAAAATACAGAGGTGTACACACTGAAGTTTGTACAGTGTTCATTCAAAATGTAAGATTTTACATGATATGCCTTGAAAAAGGATTTGTAGCAAAGGATAGCAAATGTGCTTTTCCTTTTTTTTTTTTTGGTCTGATTTGAAAAGACATTTTGGAACTAGTACAGAAAACTCTGGCAGATTTGGGGTGTTGAGATACATCCATGTTCTGTGATTGGGGAAAAAAAGTCAAAACCTTTTCTTTAATTTGGTTTATATACACTAAAATAAAAAGTAACCTTCTGAGGAAGGAAAGGATTTGTGCTTTAGATTGCTGGAAGCCAGGCTCGAAGTTGGCTTTTCTAGAGCAAAAGTCTCTTGTTCCAGAATTGGATTGAAAGGATGTTGAACATTGCTCACCTCTGACCTGCTCCTTGGTGCATCAGCCTGACTCTGACATGAACCACTCTGGATAAACATATTGTCAAAAGAGCAGCCAAATAGTTATGCTATGATTATAATAATGAAATTACCATGTTTCAGCTTACTTTAATTATGTCACCCACGTGTTTGTTAGCTGTCCAGCAGGCCATCCACTCCCTTGGAATGGTCAGTCACAAAAATAGACTGCGTTAAGGAGTGAATGTTCTTGGGAACTCTCATGGTTTCTGAGTAATCATAGGATTAATGAGGTTGGAAGTGACCTCCAGGCTCTTTCTTCTAACCTTCTGCTTACAGCAATCAGCTACAACGTCAGGCCAGTTGACTCCAGCCTTTGTCCTGTGAGCCTCGAACTCCCTAGGTTGGAGACCCCAGAACTCCTGTGGGCATGTCCTTATGGGAGCAATGTTCTCCTCATGCTGGGTCAGAGCCACTGCTGCAGTCTGAGGTCATTGCCCTTTGTTCTCCTCAGTGTCTGCTGGCCAAGGGCCTGGCTTGGCATCTCACCTCAGCACCAGGTGGGTTCCTGCAGCCTGGAAGCTGACTGTGTCACTGGGGGTGTTGCACAGCACTGGCAGCAGGCTGGGGTTTGTTTGAGGATAGGGGCAGTCAGGTATAGGCAGGATCTGCGGGTGAGGGAGGCGCAGGGAGATGTACTTGGCTGTGGTTATTAAAGAATTCTGGCACCTGCCTTGTGTGGCTCCCTTGCTGGGTCAGGAAGATTTGCCATCCTAATCCCGGAGCCTATCCAAGTTCTCAATTGCTTCTTTTTTTCCCTGTGAAAGCAGTGTCCTTGGAAGGAAAAACCCTAATTTTTTTTCTTCTCCAAAACAAAAGATCATGATAGAAAATGTCATTCTAAATAGCCAAAATACAAAATACCAGAGGTAGCCATGGATTCTTTTTCTTGCATTTTCTAATCCTTCCAGGAATAGGACTTTGAGTCCTTTTTATATTTGGGTTTTCCTCCCACTGTGTATTGATTTAACAACTAGCCAAATGTTATTAAACATTTTTCCTTTTGGAATATGATTATGTTCTCAGTTTGATAGACTGACCTTTTTCTTTTTTCCTCTTGACATGCATGTAATTCATCCCATCAAATATATTTCTTGTGATGTTTTGCTTTTCTTTCTGTTCCCCCATTTAATTTCAGTATCTAGGGCCCCCTTCTGTTTCAGAGAAAGGCAGTGAAATGCCTAAGACCGTGCAGCCTGAAAGAATCTTTTTTTCCTGTATAGTGGTAACTTCTTTCCTTTGTACTTGAAATGTTTCTCTTTTCTTACAAGAAGGTCTCCTAGATTCAGTGACATGGATAATTTTGCTTTCTTTTTGTATCCTCAAGTAGATCCCCACTCTCCCACCCACATACCCCTTGGGTTTTTTTGCGGGAGTTCTGTGTCTGAGAACCATGCCACATCCCACACAATCCTTTATGAAAAACAAAAAATGTAAACTATATAACCCTTTCAGAACATGTTTTGAAACCACAGCAGCCATCTGGTTTTCCAGAAGGCCTGCTGTTCTTTTCATGTTTGGAGGAATAGTTTGATAACAAACTTGTCTAATAAATATAGAGCTGAAAGACAACAAATAAGTGTTTGCCATCGCCTGACATTTTTGATGTTTTCCTAATTTATAACATTAAAAACTGTTAAAACAGATGGGGTTTAATATATTCTCCTGTACAAACACATGGCTGACATTGTGTATAATATCAGTGTGTTGGATTGTGCATACTCGATCAGATTCACTTCATCCCTGCATTCTACAAGAACAGTGTTTGACTACTAGCAAGCATTTTTTGGTCAAGGTAATATGTTAACCACCATGAATAAAGTTGAATTTGCCCACAGTATAGCGTAATCATTAATCATCTGTGTAAACAGATTGTTTTATGGTTGAATTAATGCTAGAAGATAACTTCGGTCAAGTTGCACAAATTCATTTGACCATATTTTGTATTAACTGGATTGTAAGACCTTCTCCTTAAACCCAACATTACCTGATCCAATTAAATTCATATCTAAAAATTGTCTTGAAATAACCAATAATGGATCATTTTGCAAGCCCATATCCCTTACTGGGGAGCAGGAATATGTTAAAGGAGGTGGCAAGTTGACAAAAATAATTTGGTGCAGGCTCCATGTATACCTGTGCACTTTACCATTCTTTTCAGCCATTGAATGCATAGTTGTTTTAAGAGCTCATGAAATGCTGGAATTTACTGGTCTGAGGCTGCTGTCAGAGATAAAGGGAAAGGAGTAGATGTTAGGGTCACTTTTGAATAAATAGTCTATCCATTAATTAATATAACATTCAGCTATATTTTTATGGAAAGTTCCACCCTTATAATACTGTGAGTTGGAGAGCTATAAAGATACTTAAGAGTTCTAAGCAAACTTTGAACTCAGCAGCGGAACATAAGAGAAGGTGTCTATGCCACCCTACTGCACTTCGGGTTAAAACTTGGAGTGGATGCTCTTGGTACCTGTAAATATCACAGCTTTTTTTTTGTTTAGGGAAAAAAAAATTAAATCACTGAATCTTGAGTTCACTACATTTTTTTGGTTTACTGTGGTAGAACATTTTAGATGACTGCTACTTTCCAGAAGGTGATCTGTTAAATTCTGTAAATATGAGAGAAATTTTCCTTCTTGGGGGTGAGTGGGCCAGAAAATACAGTTAAACCACCTGCTGAACTGCTGGTACATTTAATGTTAATGAGATCCTGGATGGGTTTGTGATCAGAGCCGTCAGCATCTCTTGAAGTCATCAGGAGATTTGTGTAGTCTACAATAACAATCTAATCTGATTTTTTCAGAAAGATGTGATCTGGATCAGCTTTGTAAAAAGTGGGACTGTATAAAATGGCTGTTACCAGCCTGATTTATTTTGCTTAAAGATGAGGTTTTCAAACAATTTTCTATCTTAATTTTAGCAGTTTGACTCTTTTGTGTGCTAACAAAAAGAAATATGCAAATTAGCTACCACTTTGCTTTCTAGCAAAGTATATTTCTGTGCAAACACTTTATAATGGGCTTCACAGTTCTGTTGTGTAATTAGAAGTTAAATCTGCATTCCTCTTTGACTTAACTATTGGATCCTGTGGGGTTGTTTATACTTGCATTTCCATTTGATCTGGCTCTGTCCACCTAGAGATGCACTTACTGTACGTTGCACATCTGAAGTTTGATTTAGTTTACTGCAAGAAAAGTTTGTAAAGATATTATTTTGTTACTTAGATCATGATTATAGAATGGTAAGTAAGAATTTTGCCTATATAGACTGCAGAATTAGAGTTCATGGAACTTCCACTGTTTCTGGTCTCAGGTTGGTTCAGTGAATTAACTTTTGAATGCACCAAAATGCCTTTCAGAAGGACGATATTGAGGATTGTACTTGTAAGTTTCTTTTCTTAACTATCTTACTGTGATGTAAAGTTTCTCTGGAATTTTATGCATTTTATGGATATGTAGATGGCTGGTTTTTTTCTTTTTTGACCAAAATTGCATCAATAGTTCAGTCAAACAGAAGGCCTCTCATGTAGTTTACCACATCAGTCAGGAGTGTTTCAGCATTGACATGATCTCTGCCATTGGGTTTCCTACTCTGGGAGGTTGGACTGGGATTTTCCATCTGGCACATTTAATGTGCTTAAATATCTTGCTCAGTTGTGGCTGCATTCTGATGGACACAATTGAGATCTGTGAATTGAGAGGTGCCTCATTTTTGAAAGCAAACTTTGCCATAACAGTTTATTCAAGATGTGGTTCACTTTGGAATTTAATTCAGAATTTAATTCTTCCAGTGACATTGGTTACCTAGTCATGCTTGTGTGTGTTTTAAGCAGACTTGTCACTTCCAAGAACTTTCTCCCTCAGCCTGTACCTGAATTCCAGATGGTATCAAAAGGAAACTTCTCAGGACTGCAAGTTTTGAGATCTTAAATAACTTTGTTTTCTCCCTTCTGTTATACTTTGAAAAGAAAAACGCAACAAACAAAAATTAATAAAACCCCGGCCAAAATCAACAAATGTGCATTTATTTACATCAGCCATCGGGGCTGAAATATGTCAGACTGTAAGCCTGAGTTTTACTTTACCTTCTAACCTTAAATGTAACATTAAACTTGAAATGTGACCCGATTGGATACCTGTTTGTATTAAAACTATGAATTTATATTAAATTTCAGAGTCTGGATGTTTGGGAGCAGGCAACACTTTCTTAGGATTTCATTGTGATGGGAAGGGTTTTTATGTGTTTTTTTTCCCCTGTGTTTTGAAGTATTGTCAACTGTGCAGCCCAGTGTGCATGTAAAGTCGTGTTGTGGGTAGGAGTTTTGCTAGGTCTGTGTTTATCATATTTATCCTAACTGTAATGTACCTTTTTCATGCATGAAGGTCTGTTTTGTGTGTTCTTCACACCTTTTATTTTGTATGTCTGCAGGGAAAATATGTAATTATTAAACCATAAATAGCAGAAAGTTTTGATTTAAAAATATTCTGAAATATTTCATAATTGTTTAGAAAGAAAATATGAATATTCTTCTCAAATCTTACTTAAAAGTGCAAAAATGTAGCTGTTCTTAATTGTTGCATGCAGAACAACAAATCTATAAGCTACAAGCTGACTCAACTGGGGTTTACATTATAGACCACCAGCAAATGTAATCGTATGCTGTACACTTGATGAAAAGTACAATATATATCCTCTCAGTAAGGGTTCTTTATTATAAAAAGGCTAGGTATTGCTTGGGTATTAACTATACTGTACTAAAACCCATAAACACCTTTTTACACATAGAGTGCACACTTCAATGCAACAATCAAATGCTTTTCTATAAATAACAAACTTATGGAAAAAGAGGCCTTTGATTGCTTTCCAAGAATGCATTGAAACCTTAGAGGGACTTTATTTGATTCCAGGAGTTGAGTGCTAGTTCGTGTATATCAATATCAGATCTCTCATAATTATTAAAAAATAAGTTTTTATTTTAGTATTGGAGTTCACATTATTTGCAAGTGGAGCTCATCACAGTCCGAAAAATGTAAGTCCTTTTTAGGTAATTCTCTGACTATCTTAACATTGTTAGTGGAAAAGTGGCAGATTTTTTTCTGAAAATGCAGTATACTTCCTAAACACAGAGCCAAAAGTAGTGTGTCAAATTAGGGGCTGAGGGTGGAGGGGAACTTTTCTCTACTTTTTACTTGAAGTCACTTCTGTGCTAAGCTTTTGCTGAAGTGTCAGACTTTTTTTTCCTGCAAAGAATTACTGTGAAAAAAAGCCCATTTTGTTTTATGCCTGGAACAGGTGATACCTAAATGCTAAGTGCACATTTGGTTGAATGTTAGATGGGAGCTGCCCGTGCCATCAGTCATGCGGTTTCCTTGGCGGTGGGAGCGAACAGCAGCCGTGGGGTGTGAAGGTGGGCTGAGTTACGAGTGGCCTGACTGTGTGGCAGATGGAGGTGCCCGTCGCTCTCCATGAGTGCTGTCACTGCCACAGCACACACGGTGCAGATGGCATTTGCAGCCCAGGCCATAAAGCTGGAAGCCACGGCGAAGGAGTGGCATCCATGCAAAGCAGTTTGCCTGTTTGCACTACCTGTGTGTGTGCTCTTGGTGTTTATAAGAGCGAATGAATAAAAGGTGGCCAGCATTGATATAGCTCTTTATAGGAATTCCTACTCATACCCAAATTCTAAAGCTAAACCAAAACAGTGTAATTATTTCTTTAAAGGAGATGTAGGAATCTTTTGCGTAGTAAAATATAAAGTATTTATTTATCCTTGAGAACTCACATTTTTGAATGAGCATCTGTTTTTCATTGCAAATGTATTTTTGCCAAACTGTACATCTGGGAAGCTTGAGTCACAAGGAAGTTAGCAACTTGCACAGAGTGACAGCTTGCCTTAAATTTGGAGTCGTGATTTCATACTCTTGATGGTTTGCTTCTGTCAGTCCATCACATTGCTTGGTTCTGGATTTGGGAACCATACAATTAAGAAATAAGTGATTTTTTTCTGTCTCATATCCTTATTAAATGAGTACCACTGGCTGGAAGAACTAGTTTGGCTGGCTGATATGTATTTTATGGAAGCATACTGTACTTCCACGTACTTTTGGTTGACTACAGGAAAACCTCCATGGTTTAACAGAAGCTTGACTTGGAGAGTGAAAGAAACAGCAGCTTCTCTTCCTTCTCCTCGAGGACTGCCTTGGATGGTGTGGGATTTCTGTTTCCTCAGGATTTCTTGGGTCCTTGAGTGAGTCAATAGTGAGATCAGCTTTGGGGCATACACAGCTCTATCACTACTTGTGAATGTGCAGGTTTCCTGATTGCTTCAAGGGAACAAGTCACTTGTTAAAAACCCCTATAGAGAGGCATTTTTAAGACCTGGCTCCCCAGGGATGCAAGATATTGTTGTTAGAAACAGAATCAAGTTGTTTTGCTGTCATGACAGTGATTTCACTCTAAATTGTTTTGTTATGTGTACTGTGACTTCATTTGCAAAGAGCTGGCCATGGTATTTATTTTAGTACACTAGCCTGTTCCTGTGAGAATCCCGGTTTTGAGGTGTTTGTAGCTTCAGCAGTTTTGCTCGATATCCAATACTTGATAAAGTGTTTGAATTGATGCCTCATTTGCTGAGAATTACACAGGATTATGGCAAGAATTTGGTCAAGTAAGCTCCTGTCAGGCTCTTTCCTCTCACTCTTCTATACTGAGATTCTAGACTCCTTCAAACATATTGAACTCATTCACGCTCAGGTCTTCACTGGGACACGTTGTTGTTCAGTCTATGTTTTGCATTATAGGAACTCTTCTAAAGCCAAAATTTTGTTCTCAGGTGTGTGGATTTCTGTAGAAAAATTTTCTCCTAAAGAAAATTAAGGAGTGAGCACCTGAATGTTCTTTTAGAACCTAAAGCAATTTGACTGAGCTATTTATAAGGAGGGAGCTGAGAAAAGCAAACTTAGTGTCGAAGGGGCTTACATTCATTACCCTGAAGGACAATAAAAGAAATCTGAAAATATAAAAGAAAATTGAAAATTCCTGATTAAGAGGTAGGTTCCCAAAATAAGCCTTCACAGTGCAGAAAGTATATAAGGGAAAGGGCAAAAATATGTATTATCTCTCAAATGTCTCAGTCCTTTAAATTAGAGTGTTTAGTAAGCATAAATACATCTAGTCCTGCTTTTTCCTTGGAATCACAAACATGGTGAAGATTGCAAAATTTTGTATATTTGAATTTAGCTTTTATATTGTTTCTAGTAATGGTAAAAATTGTTCCTTTCCGTGAGCTACCATAAACATGATTTGATGCGGTCAAGACAAGGAGGAGCTTTCTGATTTTTCAGTCTTATGCTACTGTAAATATTTAATCAAGTTTTAAACATTAAAGAAGCACTTGGGCCTTCCTTATACCATTTTCCCGGTAGAGTTGTAGATCTTATTAAAATCATTTGTTATGTTGGTAGGGCACTTTTAAATGAATCAAGCTTAATACGCCAGTTCCTCACCTTTGAGGGAAGGGGTTCAGAGATCTCGCTGAGGTCACAAGGTAAATTAGCTCGGTAACCCCAGCACAGCCCCTGTGGATGGGCCATCTCATCTCTGCTCTTCTCCCCCGACCCCCAGTGAAAAAGGAGTGTTTTCATCCTTACCCAGCGTGCAAAAACACAGTGGCTTTGCAAGTTACAGGCATGTTTTGGCATTCAGCATAACTGCAGTTGTATGTTCTGTCTTAATGCTTTTATACAGGCTGGTTTATAAACATAAACACACTTGAAAGTTTTGGAAATTCCTGTAAATAGTCATCCATGCTCTACTCATAGTCTTATTTATTCAGAAAGAATTCTCAGTCTTTATAGCAGACCACAAATCTGTTCAGTCTGATGATAGAATAAGGTAGAGCATCATTGTGGTCAACCTCTAATAGTTTTTATTTTTTTAAGTTTCCTATATTTCTGGGTAGGTTAGCTTAAATTATTGAAATCTGAATTAAAAATAAAATGTTCAATATGCAGAAAGCTATATTGGAGTTTTTAAATGGTCAAAACTCACCTATCTGGAAAAGTAACTTCAACAATTCATGCTTTTGAAATCTTCAGTGAGTTTTTATCTACGTTATCAGTGTAATGGATTCTTTTTATTTATTTTAATCATGTGGTCTTTATGCTTTTGGCCCTACTGCTGTTTATACCCTCTGAACAATGTTGCTATTTTTCCAACAGATAATTTTCAGTAGGGTGTTTTTTTGGCATATTGAGTGTATGTTGGGGTGTATGTTGAGCCCAACTTTGTTGCAAACCTGATGCCAATAAACTCTTTTGTTCTTTCTCTTTCCATACTTGCTTTTCCTCACAAAAAGTATCCAGATATTAGCTGATAAGTTGTCTGGCTTTTTTCTACTAGTGGGGGGGGAGGGGTGGAAATGAAGATTTGGAGCTTTTTCATCTGTTATGATAATAAGGAGCAGTCAAAAGTGCATTCCTCAGTTGGAAACTAAGTGGTAGATACAGACATTAGGGAAGACTCACATCATCTGACTGCACTGGGGAGTAAATAAATATTTCTGTTCTTGGCCCACTAAATAAAACAATGGAACAAACCCTGAAAATGGTATCTTGAGATAAAAACTACAGATCATCCTGTTACCTTTTGTGCTCTTATCCCAAGTTGTCATAAGAAGGGGAACATCTCCTTGCTTGTTTGCATAGTGCTGAGTGCGTGTGAGTTCTTGCCTATAGATTATGCTGTCATACTTCTTACAACATTTATATTAGTTTAAAGTTTTCTTTGATATAAAATGGCTGTAAAATAAGCTATAATAAATGTGAATTTGGATGGATTCTTGACCTTAGCATCTGGTCCTGGGCTCAGGGGGAAAACCATCTGGAGAAAATGTAGACATACCTGTAAAATTGAACCAAGAACAGAAATTTAAACTGGTAGTATATTCATTTGTAGTTCATTTCTAGATTTGTTTGGAGTTCTTAATTTAACTTAGTTGATACAAAGACTTTTTTTTTTTACGTTTCAAATGTGTAACTTGAAGAATGCAGAAGAAATAATTGGCTTCTATCTCTTCAGTACTGTAAACCACAACAGGGTCTAATAATATTCACAGCCAATTAATAATGCAAGACTGGCAGGCTGTACAACCCTGTTTAACAGCAAAGACTTTATGAAAGCACACAGAATCCTGAGTTCTTTCATTATTTTTGACATTGATTTGTCATTAGGAAAATATATTAGTTCAGGTTAAATTGATCTGAAACATCCATTAATATAGGTGATAGATTTCGTTTTTTTTTTAATTTCCCTTCCTTAATATCACAAATTAAGAAATGCAGAAAAAAGCTAATTGTACTGCATATTTTTCTCTGATAAATTTTGTTCTGGAAATAGGACTGGAGATCTATGGTGACAGGTAGATGCAAATGTGTGTTAGGCTTGTTGCTAGTAAGGTCAGGTATAGTTGACATCATCCATCTATAAAATGGATTAAACATTATTTACTAAAATGTACCAGAATACATTCGCAACTACATCTAGAGAATTAATGACCTCAAGGTGCACAGAGGTGCTTGAATGGAGGGGAATATTTCTTCTCACCATTTTGGATATCCACATAGATTTATTTCTTATACTGTTGCTTATCTGTCTAATTTGTGCCAGCTAAAACTACTTTGTGTATTCTACATGGCTGTTTGGTGAAAGTGGGGAAGTGGCCATATATCCTAATTATTTTTCTAGGGGACTTATAGAGGACTTTTTTGTGTTGGACAGTGTTTTCCAGGATGCTTGGTAATGCCTGTAAAACCATCCTTAGCACATTTCCCAACATCACTGAGCTTTCATAGAACAGATTTTTCAAACACACTTTTGAAATGAAATAATTAAAATGCATCTCTCCATTCTGTTACCATTTTATTTTAAATCAAAGAATGTCATATTGACACTTCATGATTTTTTTTAATAATCTACCATTTATAATGACCATGTTTAATTGCTCTAATTTAAAAAGACGCTATCTGATTGCCTGCGTGCATATAACAAAAAAACATAATTGTCTTGTGCAAGCCACTGAATAGATTTAGGAATCTTCAATAACAAAATTACATTAATAGCATATGCTATTAAAGATGATTGATGGCAAAATTGGAAGCATACTGGTTTTACACCACATAAAAGAGTACGATGCTTTGAAGATGGTTCTGAGAGTGTCAACAACAGTACAAAGAAGAAAAACAATGTAATGCTCAAAGTCCCACTAGACTTAAAAAATGGATTTGGTAGTAGGGTAGATGAAATTTTATTTTACTTGAGATGACAATATTTCTGCTTTTTCTGAATATCTCATGTATGCGAATATGTATTTCAAATTATCTTGTGTTTCAATCTGTTCAAATACCTATTTTGTCTCCCAGAAGAATAAGAAGCTCAGCCTATAGCCAGTTGTTCAGAGACTGAAAACAAACAAAAAAAATCTCAATTCCATATGACCTCTCAGTTGGTTGAGTCCACCTTTTAGTGCAGTTCCTACTGTGAAGAGAGGTTGGTTGTTAAGAATATCTAATTCCTACTATGGACTGTCCATTGTACTATATCGTCAAAAGATAGATTTATGTATTTCTTCTGCAGCAGCTTTCATGCAGAAATTATTTTGCTGGGTTAAAGTCACTTTTTGTATAATAATTTGCACAATGTGTCATATTTTAAGTGGTAGTTAAACATGAATCTGAGTAGTATATTTTTGAACTTTCCAGTGTCTTGCATTGACCAGTTCAAGGTAGTTAAACTTTGTTACAAACATCTAAATAGAAATGCTACTTACATACAGTTACAGTATGTAAACAGGCATTTGTACTTTTTGTGAAATAATTAGAATGAATAACTGGATTTGTACTGGTGGATACTTCCAGGAGCACACATTTTTCATGTAGTTAATACATCCTCAAGAGAATTTTCCATTGGTAGTAATTACTGCTGACAATACTATTTTTGTTTTCTTCAGAAAATTCTTTTGTACTGCAAAAGACTTATTGGTGATGTCAAAGACACTCACAATCCTTTCAGAATACCTATGAAGTTGTAGCTATACTTTAATACCTCGTTAAAAGATTTAGAAATATTTTGAAATAAAGGATTTTTCTTTGTCTGGCAAGCAGGTGGAGGGGTACTGCCTGCAGGACCCACTTTGTCAGCATGAAACCGCTCTCATAAATGTTTATTGAAATGAGCTCATTAGTTTTAATTTTTACCAGTTCTTTAGTGATTCAGGGGATAGTTTTCCATCTCTGAAAAGCAACCCATCAATTACTTAAGTACATGCATTGTTATTAGACGTGAGTTGGCCGTTCTAAAGATGGTATTAAACAAAAAGATATTATTGACATTTAGACTGTTGGTTGGAGTGTGGGGGTTGTGATTAATTAGGACCAAGAACATTTAAGCACATTTTCTCTGCTGGTTGGTTGTTCCCTTCCCACCTGGCTTTCTCCAGCAAGGTATAAACTTTACTCAGGACAGACTGAGCATCTCTTACCTCTAATTAGCATTTCTCTGAATGTAACAGATTCAGTCGTCAGCTTTGAGGAAATGTACCTAGAGGTGCTGGAGTTCATTAAATGTGTCAGTTTTCTCATACCTGCACAGTACATAGCATTTTTTCAGTGATATGGTGAGAAAAATACTTTTATAATAGTAACTCGCTGACAACATTTGAAGTGAAAATTGCCAGAGTTCTTGAATCTTTACACATTTCTGTGACTGATCATCATTTCCTTAGGATTCCAGAGTCTTGTGTGAATCATGCCTACAGGGTACATATGGTAGACGTTAACGAGAAAATACTTCCCAGAAATCAAATGGGAGATTCTTAAAGCCTTTGAAGTGCACCTACAAGGTTGAATGATGAGATCCTTGTAGAACAGAATGAAGAAATAATTAATTTGAAAACTAAAATGTCAGAATTACTTCAGTCATAAAAAAGTACTTATCAAACAAAATAATTGTTAGTGAACCAGTGTAAATCTACTTCAGGTGATATGAACTATTGGAATGCTGAGTCATTAATGTACAGAACTAATGTCTGGTGACATGTCCTTTTTATCATATCTCTGTTAAATGGAATTTGGATAATATATATATTTCTATATGTAATGGTGGTCAGTCAGAAGAATTGCAATATTAGGCATTCATTTAAGTGCATCAGTGAAATGGCCTAATTTTATGTGAGTGCAGATAATCGCTATGGTATGTATCATTGAAATCTTCCCAGATACAGACAGTCATATAAACCTCTCAGCTGAAAATACATTTATGAATTTCTTTGTCACCATGTTCCAGTCTCCAATTAGTAATTCAGTGGCCTGTGTTTTGTTCATATTTAGCATCACTTTATTTACAGTAGGATTCAACATAGTTCATTCAGTGTAGACTTTTAAGCTTTCAACCAGACCATTGAAATTAAAGCAAAAAAATCCCCTAGTAAAAGATGCATTCATATATGTATGTAAAATTAGATTTTATGATACTGGCAATTTGTGTATTATGCTAGACTTTAAAGTAGCTCTGGTCCTTACCCAGGGCTATGTTGTTGCCCTTAATCATGCTATGTAGGACTTTTTTCCACAAGTGAACTAATTGAAATCAATACACCAAAGAATTTCCCTCATTAGTAACAGTGGTGGGATAGGGCTCTCCCTTGTTGTTCAAGCGTTTGGGTGTTTAACAGACTCCCAGGATCTGAGTGGTGTGCTGCTGGGGCCGTGGGTGCAGCAGGGCTGTCTTAAACGGCTTGGTCACTCCCTGCAATAAAGAGAATTTGATGTCAAGGATGTTACAGTCACTTTAAAATGTACCTGTGTGTTTTCTGACCCCTACGAAGCCCTTAATACACAAAACTATAAATTGCTTGTTTGAACATGTTTGCCTAAGTGTTATGTGTGCTCTAGAATGTATCAAGACAAACTGTCAAAGAGTAAGTGGATTTAAATATAGATGCAATTGACAACTTAAGAAAGGGGACTGATAACATGTCAAATATTTTCAAAACTTACCAGTCACTTTGGCTGGTTTTATTTACAAATAGAGTTACATTAGCCTAAATTTAGAAAAAATGCAGTTAAATTCTATTCAGAAGGTCACCAAGATTTGGTAAATTAAAGGACTTAACTGTTTGGTTTTTTGTTTCTTTTTCATATATAAAAGTTGTCTGCTTGGTATCAGCATTTACAAGACTCTTTTGACTGGGGTATATCTTCAGATGCACTGATTATGTTTAACAGAAATGCTACAGTAGTAATAACTTGGAATTTCTGAATTCCAAGGGATAAAAGATACTTGATAAATCTAAACTTCTGCTGGTTTTCAACTTTTTAATGAATTGGGAACAGAAGACTTTGTAATGATGGCTGAAGCCACACAGTCATTCAAAATACTTTTCCTGCGTTATTTTCAAAGTCTTCTACAAAATATGAGGGGATATTTGTATACTTTTTAAAAATCCATCTAAATGTGGCTATAGATACCTAGTTTACTGGATCTGACTGGGTTGTGATATGCTGTTACCTTTCACCTTGATTAGTCCTTTTTCAGACAACCAACTATTCACCAATGAAAATAGGAGATGGTTTTGTTACACAGGTTAAGGACACAAGTTGTGTGTTTTAGTTCTGTCCCCAGCATTGGTGTTCTGAATGGATACAGAGGGAAAGTTATTTGAATAGGTGTATAATTGCCATGTGTTCTTCATGTTTCAATCAAAGCTCCAAACCCAATTTTGCATCACTTCAGTTCGCTGCCAGCCCATTTTCTTAATGAATAAATTCCATGATCTTTTCTTCTGTTTTTAATATTCTCATGATGAGAAGCATCTGTAGCTTGCTTGCTACTATGAATTGTTAAACTTGGTTAGGTGTCATGGGAATAGTAATTGCTACTAAAAAGTTGGATCAAATTTTAAGGCCAGTGGTAATATCTGGATTTTTTTTCTGGCCATGCATAGAACTAAATTAAAAACAGCAATCCAATATTTATGTTTCTGCAGAAAAGATAAAATAACATTGAAATAGTCCTGATTTTAATTTCTTGCATAAAAAGATTAGTGTTTTAGGATTATGTTACAGATTACTCAAGTATTATAGGATTATGTTACAAATCATAAAGTCATTTCTCTTCCTAAATGATTCCCAGTTTTGCTAAAATGTTTTGTGAGGATTCTTGCTTCACAAGCTCCCCCCACTCATTCTCCAAAATTTCTGGCACAATTAAAAGACTCTTTCAGACAAATTCTTTGAATGCAGTGTATAGGTAGTATGCTAAATTACTTTAAATGAATAGTTGCTTCTAACAAAACTCAGATTAAAAGTATTTCCACTGAAAATTCACATTAAGACAATTAAAGAGAATGTAAATAGTGTAAATGAGCTGGTGTTACTGAGATCAGCATCTCAAGTCACTGAAACTGTCATTTTGTACATTTTGTAATCTCTCATCTGAAGGCTTCTGAATTTGATGGAGGGACTTGAAGACTTCCCTCCTCTATTAAACCTGGAAGTTCAGTAACAGATTGCTGGTAAATGCTGTCTGTGTGTTCCCTACCAGAGATCACCCAGAGCTGCTGTAACCACTGCAGAATGCTCTGCATGTGCCCAGCCAGTTATAAAACAGCCGGAGTGTTTATAAAGAGAAACACGATAGAATGTCTACGAATATCACAGTCCTTTGAAGAACATAAGTGAGGGACATCAGGCATTTGCAAGGGGGGAGTTGACTCACATGATTTAAAGGCTGACTTCTGTCTTACACTCCAAATCATGCAAAGCTCTGTGCGGTGTGGAGGTGAATCTAGACAGTCTTGGTCTTGGGAGCAGCTCAGTTTTCCTTTTATGGACTGGTGATGGAGGGGAGATGGTTTATGCACTTTAATCTCACTGTTTTGTGGAGAATAAATATTTGTATGATATTGTTTAACTGGTTTCTTTCTGTGATTTAGTCAAAAATTTATCCAGAAGTCTAGAATGTGAGATTAATAATAGTGTTGTCTGAATGCATTAGAGGAAGCCAACAAGGTATAACAAACTTCCGTCAGGGCCTATCAGGAAAATTCATCCTTTAAATAATAAAGGAGGGGATTCCTAGTAAAAATCCTATCCAATGAGTTTAGGTGGCCCGCATTATGCAGGAGACCAAACCTTAATAAGAGGTTTTCTTTCTTAGAAATGAGAGACATTTATATGTATGTAATGGACGGACACCTGTACAGTAAATGGCAACTCCCTTGAGACGTGCAAACAGCTCAGTGTATTTCACTGGAACACTGCTAATCTCAGCCTATCCCATTCTTTTTAAGGATTTAAAATTTTATACGAAGTTAGCAATAACTGAAACATTAGAACTTCTTGTGTGACCTTAGTATATTTAAACTGTCATGACTGCTCCACATCTTTCTAGATGTGTACATGTATCTGCAGGATGTAGTTGTGAATAAGAGACAGTAGTTTAGGATCTGTTTTGAGTTTCAGTAGCAGCTCCTGCCTTCAAGGGACTGCTGAAAATGCTCAGAAGTATTGGGCTTTTTTCAGCATTTGTGCATATCAACAATTGTCTTGGATTGGGACACTCATAGCAGGTTTCTGTGGCTGGAGGTGGCCTGGCTTGTCTTTAAAGCGTTGCTGGTGCACAGCATCTGTATTCCCTCTGCATGGAAAATGTTCCATATACATGGGGCAGTACAAAATCACCCTACGTGCAGCCATAAAAAAACCCACAAAACAAGTTTTGCTTTTTCCATAGTGTCTTTCCCACACTCAAGAAAAGGGTTTTGAACATCTTTGTGACTGCACAACTGGTGAACACCTCAGTGATTGTGGAAAAAATAGCAGACAGGAACAGGCTCATTTCACACCTTCTTTTAATCAGATATATGGAAAAGTCATAAGAGATTTGTAGATGTGGTCACTGTTGTTTAAAACTGGGTTCATAGAGGATAAGAAGAAACTAACTCTTAAATATACTTATCTATCTCACAGATACATTTCAGATGTTAAGAAAAATAGTGCAACTGTTGGTGCTCTGATCAAAGCAGATTCCAAAACATAGGGAGCTATAAGAAATACATATGCTTAAAGAGTCTATGGAGTTGTTTAACCAAATAAATCCAACACACTTTCATTACATTAAAGACCAGCTGTTAGGCACAGTCAGGATGCCAATATAAAATCAACATATGTAATCTTGGCCAAGTTGGGTTTTTTCCCCTCAAAAAGGATATTTGTGCCAAGAGCATATGCTGCAAAAGGACTAAAGCACAGTCCCATTACCACTGCAGGGTACGTAATTACATAAATTTACCTAAATATGGAAAAATTGTAACAAATAGGGGAGACTTGGCAGGTATTTTGGTTTCACATTTGGTATTTGGCATAACACAGTGTCCTGTTTAATTCCCATTGCTGCTACTTAGTGTTTCCTTTAATTGTGGAGCACATGGCAGCTCTTACTCTATTTAATTTTCTTATAGCAGCTCTCAAATTTTGGCTACAAGCATGTTACACGAAAAGGCACGTAAGTATAGATTATACTGTACTACACCCTGAGGGTATAGCATATAAAAATAGTAATTTCTCATGTATAAAGGCTTCCTGTATACAGAAGTTAAACACTATTTTAGAAAACAAGTACAAGACACAATGCATTTGTATGCACGTATGGGGAAGTTTGTGTCCCAGCCTAGTGGTGGGAAGAAAGGTGGAAGAAGATCTATTGCAAACATCACCTGGTAGCTTTTGGTGTATTTGGCATCCTTTTGTATCTGCAGTCTGGGCACTAACATCACTTTCCTTCTCTGTAGCAAATCCCTCATTCCTGCTGCGTACTCCACATGGCTTTTGTGTTAAGGAAAATCCTAAAATATCTAAGATTTTCAGTGGCCTAGAGGAAAGGGTCAGGGATCTGGTACACATTTAAAGCAGAAAATTAAATATGCAGATCAGTGCTATATGAATTTAAACCACGTGCATTGTTACAAAGTGAGTTGTTTGTTTGCTTTGATTAAAAGGACTGCAATAGAGATACATATTGCCTGTTGCATTAAGCATGTTTTTATTTTTCTTCCCAAATTCTCAGAGGTCCTATAAACATTACATCCTAGTGTTTGATACAGAAATAGTCTCATGCCAAGGGGTTACCTCAGTTTTATTTGTTTTTTGCTCTCTCTATATGTATCTCCACGCAGTCCGAGTGTGAAGTGGTGCTGTAGTACCTATGGGGACCTGGCTTGGGAGCCCCAGGGCTCAGCTGTAGGGCTCTGGTTTTTAAACTAATTTTAAACTGTTGGGAACAATTTTTTTCCATTTCAGTTGCATGGAGAGGTTATTGTGAATAATCTTGCAGCTTGTATGGATGATGCTACAAGCCCTAAAGAATCTCAGGAGTAAAGTTTGTTGGAAACATTCAAAATGGACTCCATTGTAACTTTGGGAGGGGTTATACTTGTGGGGCTTTTTAATTATAATGCTTGATCAGTGCACTCTTGCAAAGTAACATAAAATAGAAAATGGTTCAAACACAGAAGGTTAAAATACAATCTGAGCATTCATAAGAGAAGAAGTGGGCAGACCTCTGCCATAGTTTCATGCATTAGACCTCATTTACTCACCCTTGAGGAGGACTATATATAGCAGGCTGTAGTGGTATAAGATTGTACTGCTCCTGAAATTGATGTCCAGCGGGCCCTTCTTATATAATACCTTGAAAGAATGAATGTAAAATGAGGATAATAAGTGAATAATTATGACATCTGTTACTCCAGCACCTCTTAGTGGGAAATTAACTGAGGAAATAGCAGGTTCAAAGATGTGTTAACACTTCAGTAGCATATATAACTGAAATATAGGCTGGGGGTTGGGTAATGGAGATGAAATGGAGCTCTCAGATAATCATTTGACACACAGGTAATTGAGCAGCTATCCAGTGCACTGATGAGCACTTGTGAAGAAATGTATTCATTGCCATGGGAGGTGTGTTTTGTGGACCTTTTTTTGGCTGGCTATTCAGAATTTGTAGTCTCAAATTAATGAGGGTGATTGGGAAATTAAAGAATTATTTTTTTAATCGTGAAATCATTGTCAAACATAATTCCACCTTTATTGATAAATGGGGAAAAATATCTTTTGTTTTGTTTTTTTTCCACCAGAACTACTTCATCCTTGGAACAACTTGTGGGGTTGGATAAGCAATCACATGGACATTGAAATGGTTTGTCAATGTGGAGTTCTTCGGTGTTAGAAAAATACGTGTCAGGTTCCCAGTGTGCTATAGCAGCTTCATCCATAAAGAGCAAAAGATTTTTTCTACTTTGTTATTTTTCTCTAAATAGCTTGTAGTCATATTTACAGGTTTTAGTTGGAGAATGCCTGCATACTTTGCCAGAGTGTAAGAGTAGCAATCAGAAATATGAAGGAATATGTAAGCTGTGAAAAAACAGTAAACCTCATTAAGAAAGGTTATTGCACCTATAGCTTCTTCTCTCAGTTCTCATTGATTAGAGATTAAACATTATCCTTTGTGCTACTCAGATTGGGATTTTTAATTAGGATGTCATTATTACACAGATATACTAAATGCTAAATTGATTTTTGAGACCTTTTGAAATAATGGCACTACTTCTGCAAAATGAAAATCATAATAGATTATTGACTTATACTTGGCTTTTGGTTCAAGGGCACATCTCCAGTGTCAACATTTTCAATATTTTTAGTTTCATGCAAAGAGACACTCATAATTAGGCTTATATTAAAAGTTTGTGCCTATTGACTCATATTTTATTAATGACAATACTATAGCATTGATTGTCCTTGATTTATAATAGCAAGCATTGATGCTTGTTGCTGATGCATAAACACAACATAAACTTTCTACTTGATTATTTTATTTAAGAATTTGTATTCATGCAAGCAGTACTATAAAAGCTATTGACATTTTTAAGTAGACATTTTCTTCAGTTGGAAGTTGCTTCTAGATGAAGAAATTCTTGTTTTGGTACAGGATGTATTAGGTGCTTCAGTTTTATAAAGGATGTTTAAAGAAACTTTCAGGGCAGACTTTCAAAAAAGAAATATAGCGTTTCCAAGCAGGAAAATACTTTTGTGTATTACTGCCCATTTACTTATATTTGGTCCAGATATACTTAAAATTCTACTTTCATGACCAGACCCATTCAGCCTTTGTTTTTCTGCAGATATCCAAACAAGCTCATCTGTCTTGCTAAAACCTTTTGCATTCATGATAGCTTTTGTTTGTAGACAGACTGCAAATATGAAGACTTCTTCCTTTTCGGAATGTTTTGAAAATTGAGTTCAGCAACTGCTGAAGGAGTTGAGTGGGATATGGAAGAGGAAAGTGATACATGTGGTTTTTCCTTTTTTTTTTTTTTTTTTGTTAACTAGCCTTATGAAATTTAAAAAAAAGTAGACCTGGGTTATTTTATCAGAGAAAAACTTTGCTCTCTATATTTTTACATTAGATTTCAAATCAAACAATCACTTTTAGAGAGAAAATCCTTTCTAGCAGTTTGTTTGCCTTGTCAGAAAAGATGTTAAAGGTATCTTAAATAAAAGGCTCCAGCAATTCCTTCGTGATGTCGTTTCAAAATATAAAAAAGTACATTTTTATTTTAAAGTATATGTGCCATATATACATACTCCTGCCTATGGGTCTTGCTTGCAATCAAATGTCTGCTGCTGCCTCCTGAAGTAGTTCTGTTCATACCTACACAGAATAGTTTCTCAGTCTGTCTAAATGGGAGTTTGCAGGTACTTGATGGGAGTTAAGTATCAAAATATTTGTCTACACAAAGTCTTAGAATCTTTAGCAGGGCTTTAAACAGGAAGATGGAGCTTCCTTTTGAACCAAATCAATTTGTTTGGTGTGTGTTAACAAATACATTGTTAATTTCTCTCTGCATGTTTAAATAAGTGAAATTGAAAGGGGGAGGGGGGAAGATAAAAGTGCATCAGTTGTATTTTAGTAAAAATAAAGGAGGATATATCCTGGGTTTTATCCCAAAGCCTTTAGTAACATGTTTCTGCACTGTGCTCTATATTGATACAATGGGCTTTAGATCAACATAAAAATATATGAGTATAGAGAGATATGTGCAGGATGTGACTCAATTCATTTGAAGTAAGCATGCTTACTATGGGGACAGTCTGTGAAGAACCCATGATTAAAAAAAAGGATGTAAAACTCAAATTCATATATTGGTGAAGATATAGTAAAACATTCAGGAAGTCAATTTTACTAAAACTGGTTTTAAGTACTCAGAACAGGAAACCATTTAGCATGGACATTAGATCTTTGTAATGACTGTCTAACTGGAAACAGGCTATCTTAATTCTCAGCCCCAAGCAAGTACAAATGGCCTTGCTTCCAGACTTCATTACAATATTTATTGCAATTTGAATGGAAGACTTTTGACACCGTAGTCATAAAAATTACAGGGGACCACTTATCTGTGTTTGATATGAGACAGAGCGTAGCCCTGCAAGTTCCAGTCTCCAGCAGGCTTTAACATTACTCGTTAATGGTCTTGGTGGCCAAAGCCCTCTCCAGTTCAAAAGCCAGTGGTGGTCCAACACATTTCCTTCAGATATATAATTTTTCCTCTCTTCTGAACAAAACTATATGTGTTGTTCCTATTGATGGCAAGAGATGTGTAGCTGATCTAAGCATAACTAAGCAGACAGTGAGTACAGTTTGATTTCACTTTAAAAGCATTTCTGTGGTACCTATTGTGATTTGTTATTTAGTCCCACAAAACATTAGTAAGTATCAAAAAGTGTTCTAAAAACCAGAATAAAACAGTTGTTTTATCGTTAGTTTTAGAGGTTCCTAAATTGGTACTGTCTTTAGACATGACCACAATATTTTCTCTTCTAGAACTCAAATATGGTGAAATCTACCCAAATAATAAATAAAAATTTAAAATAACAGTGTTCTACAATTGTATTTTATTTACATTGAGCCATGTGAACTAAGACAAATTAATATATATGTATACTAATATTTAGTCTTCTAGTTCCAGAGAATATAGCCACCCTCAGATGTATGTATGGAGCTGTACATGTGTGCTTTTGGTATGTGTGCATGTAGTGGCAATAGCAAAGAAGCTAGTTTTCATGAAGTAAATAGCTCTATTAAATGTTCATGGGAATATTTTCATAACTTAAATTTTTTTCTATTTATAGATGTATACCAGATCTTACATGAAGTAATGTATAAAATGAAGACATTGTGCTTCATTATACTTGTCATTCCTGATCATCAGTTCAAATAATGACTTTGTTGTTAAAATTCGCTTATATGAGAATTAGGGCAGCTATGTGTCATTTAAACTACAAAATAAGTTACTTGCTTTGTCTTATTGCATATCCTATTTCAAACTGGGTTCATACTGAGTAAAACCAGAGGTGGTATCTGCTCAATATTCTCCAACCATCAGTGTTTAAAAAGTAGTCAGAAGCAGAAGACTGCTCTAAGCAGTCTGTTTGCTGCTGCTTTAGGCTGTTCTTTTGGCTGCTTTGGACTGATTGATTGTCATATTGTCCCTCAAAACACAAGCTCATAGTTCTGGTAGTCTTTCTGTGGAGAAAGGGATGGGGGAATCTCTGTTATTGAAGCAGCTCAAAAGTAACAACCCTTTAATAAACTCTAATGTAAACAGTGAAAACACAACCAAATATGATAATGGAAAGTAATTAAGTAGTTTTTGTTCTGTTTTCTCTTCATTTTTCTGTCTCTCTTTTACTCCATGTCTTTCTGATAAAGAGTTTAATATGTTCCTTAATACCTAGGCAACATCAATGTGCAACCTGAGTTAATCAAGGCCTAGTCATTCAGTTTTGGAGAAATATTTTAAGTGCCCAAACCCTAACAGCCTTATACTTGCTGCTCATGTATGAATTCGAATTAATGTTTCTCATTTTTAAGGTGACCTGTATTAATGACTGCAAACTTGAAGAGCATACGTGATCAATTTCTAGTTTCAGGCTGTAAGTCATCAGTATATGTTCCACATATACATAGGACAATAAATATTTATTCAGTTACACAAATAACTGTTGAACAGCGGAGCTAGAACACTGTGACTACTGGGGTTGTGAGGTTAAAAGTTTAAATTTTTTGATTGTGTCAGATTAGCATCACAAAGTCTGGAGTTGTTGGACTTGGTGTTTGACATTGATCCATCTCAGGTTTATCCAAACATATCTCTTGACAATCAATAGCACAGGGAACTGTATTTGGGTAATTGAACAATGGAAACCAAATCATTTCATAGTTAATCTCTGAAGGGAGTCCCTTGCTGTTTGTTTAGTAAAATTCCTGAGTTAAGTCTCATCTTAAAAACAAACTAGCTGGGCAGTTGATGTTATGTAAACTAGGCCTAGTCTCTATTCCATAAGCATCTTTGGAAGCTTGTTATGCTTCATTTATACTCTGAATTTGATGTTTACGTATCCCAAATGTGCTGTTGTGCTGTTTCTGATTTCTAAAGCTCCCGCAAATGTCTTAACCTTACTTACCAAGTATTTTATTTAATCACTAAAGCTGAATTTTATTTCTGAATATAAGCAGCTCTTATGTAGTGTTTTCTTCTAATGAATCTCAGACTCCTCTACAATGGAAAGTACATATTCTTTCTCCATCCATGTGGAGCAACTGAAGGGAGAGGAAGTGGTATTGAAGGAATCTGGGAGTAGAGCTGAGATCTAATTAATTCACATAGTTAAATTAGGAACTTAGAAATACTGTAGGAAGTTTAATTAGTGGCAAGAAATGCTCTTTAAAGTAGGCATAAACAAGGTAGGCATTTCCACCAAGTTAAACGTGCTTACAATGCTTTTGACAGAGTGCATGGCATCAATTGTAGGCAAGGTCTGGAATTTCTGAGTTTTAAATATAGAGTCTAAGTTAGTGTAATTTATAGTTTTAGTAGGAAATAGGGTCACATGGTATCCAAAGTAAAGAATCAAGTTGTTCATAAATGGGCAGTAAAGTCAACAATGTAGTTTTCTTTGAAATAAATCTAGTCATTTGGCTTGACTGGGATTAAAAAAATTAATACTCAGTTTTCTCTGTTTTGGTCTGGTCTGCTCATTCTTCTTACCTCTAATGTGACTTGGGGAAGCATTCAAGCATTTCTTGCTAAAGAAATATTTTCATCAAGTTAATTAACAATTAATGTACACATTTTATCACATTGCCCATGTCTGTTATTACAGCCAGCAGCAGGGCTGTTACATTTACTTGCTCTAACATTATATTTACTTGCTCCAAGATGCCTTTTACTTAATTGGTCAGTAGGATTAAAAACATTCTGATGCAGTGAATGCATTTAATGGCCTCACACCTCACTTCCCATAAAACTGTATTTCTATTCCTGTTCTGCATCCTTTTAAAGCACTCACCCAGCAGTTTACTGATGTAACCAATTAGACTACAAAAGAGGTGAGATTTCAGAAGCTGTTTAAGAATTACTGGCCCCTTTGAGATCTACAGCAAAGGAAGCTTATTTACAATTTTAATTATGATTACTTTTATATGTTGTTTAAAAGTTTAGTTAAAATAAATTTCATTTGCAGTAATTTATTTTAAGATGAGAGTTTAAGTGGAGCTCAGAATGTACATAGATGTCTGGCCAGGATTTTTTGAAAACCGAGTTTCATTCATACATTTGTCTTAAAACACTAAAAAAATATGTACATTGTCTCTCTGGCTAGTATCTTCTGTGTAGGAAGATATTTTTTGTCGATGAAATAGTCAGTTGGATGACACATCTAGGCCAGTACTATTTAATTCCAGTGCTAGTTTTAGGTTTTTCCTTTATAACATGATTCCTGATCATCGACTTCTTGAAGTGACTGCACATGTGACTTATGCTGCAGTGTTTCACGGTATCTTTAGGCTGTATCATATTTTTTAATGTGTGTAGTATCAGTGTCAGCCCTAGCAAGTGAGGAAGGGAAACTCCATTCGCTACCAGCTGCAGAGTTTTCTCTCTGAGCTTTGTGTTTTTAAGAGATTTTACCTTTGATTTCAATTTTAGTGATAAAATGCTGTGAAGTACCTGCTGTTTACTAGAATAAGCCTTATGATACTTTTTAGAATAAATGGTTAGCTGAGGGCATAGCAAAACCATCATGGTGCTTATGGTTTACTGCTGACATATTTCCCTCCACACTTTGCTATGTGCAGCTTTCAGGTATATCTTAATTTTGAAAGGAAAGGTAATGTCTTTTCTTTGCTGAAACAGGAAAAAAAATCGGGAGAAAGTATCTCATACATACAAATGGCAGCAGAAATGGTTTAATAGCCATGTTTTCCCTTGTTGCTTGTGTTTAAAATAAAACATTAGTATTAATTACACTTAAGCTGACACTAGGATTATATTACAGAAGAATTTCAAGGACTAAGAGGAAAAAAGATCTTTTCTAATATATAGCCTGGGAAAGCAAAAGAAATGCAGGTGATCAAGTGATCATATTGCAGCAATTCATAGAAAACTATTGAATATTGTATTATGAAGAAAATTCTTTTCTCTAAAGAGAATTTTGAGTGAAATATGAACATTCAATTTTGTGCGCAAATAAATGAACCTGAGATACTCTGTTATGTAATTTACACCTTCTTAACCTTCTGCTTATTCATGGAAGGTCATTGATTCACAAGGGGGATAAAATCAGGTGGGTTCATGGTGCAATAGACTGTTTATATGTTTAATTTTAACTGACAAATCCCATAAAAAATTTATAAAGTTTCATTAGTAAAATCAGGCCATAAAGGGTACCTGGTTACAGTCAGATGTTTAAAAGGTTCCTGAGTTCTAAGCAGCCTGGCCCATTTTGCCTGCAGCCGTCCTTGTTACTGCCCGTGCAGCATTTTGGCAGCATGCACAGTATCAAAGTCACCCTCCTCCCACCCCCCAGTTAAATTATGCATAACTGGCATTGTGGTAATTACCAGTTTGCATTTTCACAGATTTAAACTGGGATCTTAGTAGTAACTTTCTGTGGCGCTCTCAGAATAAACCATGGGCAGAATTACCTTCATGGGTTATATATTTGGTTTCTAGGCAATATCAAGTATGTATTCTACCTGGACACATTGGACTTCTGCTTCTCTGTGCTCTTGCTCTATGCATTGTATTTATAGCATGCATTTTCTTTCGGAAAGACTTAGTAAAGCTTTAGTGGGACAGAGTGAGCACAACTGGAACCTCAGCAGGAATTTTGAAAATATCTGCATTTGTGAAAGGTGCTGTTTTCTGTGGGTACAAGATGTATAACATCTTTCTGATGTGCAGGAGGGTTCTTAACTGTCTCCTATCTGCAGAATTGTCTCCTTTGGCTGGCTGGCTCTAAATGCCATGCCATTGCTTGTACCAGGGACTTGAACATTCTCTGGGTATTCTCCACGTCTGCCGCCTTCTGATGTACCTTCTACCAAATACAGCTGTGTGAAGTCCAGTAATATGTCAGTTGTTAATTTGACTGTAGTCCTGTGTAGGCTAAAATTGCCATTTAATGGGCTGATGCTGTATATAGTCTCTTTGCTTAGTCCCAATTTCTGAAGTTTTAAAAGTTACCCTGACAGGTTTAAGAATCTGTGCAGTGTTTATCTTGAAGACCAAAGATTTGTACTTGTCTTGTTTTATACAGTTTGCTGTTGTAGTGGGGGGGGGGGGGGTTTTTTTTTTTTTTTTTTGTGGGTTTGTTGGTTTTTTTTTTTTTAACTTCTATAATTTGGCCAGTGTTGGGACAGGATGTTGTGCCTGTGTGATATGGATTATGATCTTCGTGGTGATCTGGAATAGTAAAACAGTTTCCAAATGGAGAGTATTAAAAAGTTGTTCTCCAATGTATGCCATACATAACATTTTTCCCATTAGATCTCCGTCAAGATTTGTATCATTTTATATTATTCCTGTCAGTTGCCTGTTTTAGCTGTCTAAATTAGACACCTAAGCCTGTGTTTGGAAGGTGTTGATCAAAGTATTCATGCAGGAGCCTAAGCTGATGCTTTACTGCATTTTATTGCAACCAATAGCAATCAAGATCATCACAATAATATTGTAGACCCTTCATAAATAAAATGTGGAGACAAAGCTAATTTTTTAAATAGAAATGTTTGTTGTGAGAGAATCAACATGTTTAGACCTGTGCATAACTTCATATTGTCCTAAGCCATATGTACTTAAGTGTGTATTTTGTCTGTGGAATACATCACCATGGTAAACAGCCTACTCTTCAAGAGAATTTTTTCCGAAGTTAGGTCATATGCCAACAGTGTGGTGTTTGAAAATGTGCCAAATTCGAAGAATAAATGTCATCTCTGATGTGATAGTTAAGGTCTGTCATGAAGCAGAAACCTGTAAGTAGTGATTCAGTTTCGTCTTTTCTTTTCATTCTCCAAACAGCCTCTGTTTCTAGTGGCAGATTTAATGGTATGATTTACAGCTCTAAAAGACCTTTATCAGGGCCAGAAAAATGACAAACAATAAATATATGGAGCATTATGTTAACAGCCACCACACAATACCTTGTCAGTTACAGCTTGATAGTGATACATTTTAATTTTGTCTTTCATAAAAAAATCTTGGCGTGTATGCCTCATTTGAACACAGACTTGGAAGTCAAGTGTGTCATCCAACCATGCAGTTTATCACCCTCTATATTTTTTGTCCTTTTCACTTAATGTCATCTCTATGGCAACAGGCATCGCCCTGGAAATAATTTTCAAAACAGCTTATTTGTTTGAGGGGGACTGACTGAAGTTCAAAGATGTTTGGTTTAGAAGAGCAGCTTTAGTTTATGTTTAATAATAATTCTGAAGAGTTTCATGTGTAAACAGCACCAGACTGGATACAGAGAGATTGGGAAGATATCCTTTTACCAGACAAGGGTTGTGCCAATTTGTGCTAAGTTTGGTGTGTGGGATGATAATGGTCTGCCTGGGCCGTTGCAATGCCTGTTTGGGGAGGGGCTGTGAGGCTCAGCTGCTGCTGGGAATTTGGACTGGCTCTGCTCCCACAACTGGGGCACACCAGGGACCTGTCCCCTGCTTGTGCCAATTGCACCAGGAATGTGTTGGAGAGGGATCTGTGCACTGCAGGTGCATGGTTGTGGTTCACAGGAGCCACCAGTGAGCCATGGACATATCTATATTTTGTAGAAAAAAGAATCTTGTGGGCTGTGCCAAGCCACATATTGAGCTGGTCATAAGATGCCTCCACACTTTTAAATACCCTCCTTCCTAAAAGCTTCCTACTTTAAGTAGGAGCCTGACAATTTTAAGGAGAGATAAAATATGTTCTTCCCTAAGGATTTTGCTTCATTTCTCATCTTCTTCCTTGTACTACTGTGAAGCAAAGTGAATTAGGAATATAAAGCGTGGGTGGTTTTTTGTCGTTTGTCTGTTTTTTACTGGAAAGGTAATTTTGCTGGTATAAAGCTCTTGGTTTAGACTATATCCCAATTCTGAACACAGAAATAGATGTGATTTTTACTGGAATTCTTTAAAACAACAGATGACTAATTATATTGGCTTTTGTTACTGGTTTATTAAACATTTAGTTTACTTCAATGTAAATTACAGTGTTCTCTCAGACTTCTCTAAATTGTGTGATGAGTTTAGTTGCATATATTATTCTACTAGTTCAAAGGCTAGGCTAATTTATTGGTAAAACCACTTGAAAAAAGGAAATTCCATCCTAAGCATATGGGGTGGCTTTCTGTTTGCTTCAAGTAAGGTGTTGGTGAGCATATAACAGATTTGCTTTATGCTTAGCAGTTATGGAAAAGCCTTATTTTTTTTTAAAATCCTATTTCTTCTTCTGTGATCCTTTGCATCTCACAGCACAGTCCAATGTGAGCAATATTTGTCATCTCCAGTTTAACGCTGAAGTCTTGTAAAGCATCAGATGTGTATAGTCATGGTTATGAGTACCTGAAGTAACTATTAAATCAGCCTTCAAACTTCTAAATGCTACATTAAAAGAAATTTTAAAGGATGCCAAGAAATTACATGCCAATTTCATTATTGATAGCTGTTTTCAGACTTGAATAAATAATTTAAAATTTCAAGAACCTAGTAGAACCCACATATGTATTTGTTTCATTGGTGTTCTGCACTGGAAAAGATGCAGAAGAAATCTGGTCTTCAAAACTCATTCTTAGTGATGCTGCTCCAAGACTTAGAAGGCAGCCTGTGATTCTCCTTCCAGTCCCCTTGCAGCAGGTAAGTGCTCACAAATGCACACACGTTTCCATTTCTTAGCACCTGGCAAAAGCAACTTTCCTTCAGACCATACAGTACATAGTTCAGGAAAAGTGCAGATGAAAGGAATTATAGCAACTTTCCACATCATCTGGGCTGATGGCAGTTACCACTAGTAGCTTGCTGGGGAGAGCTGATGCAAGAAAGGGATTATATGGAAAATGGACTGCTGAAAGATACGGGATAAAAAGCCAACCCCAAGGGAAGACCTCCTTTTTGGTATTTTGCCATTACATTAACTAATGGAGTTTAGTGGTTTCCTTCCATCACTGTAAACAGGCACACACTCATAAACACACATGTATGTTCAGACTTCTAAAGGAGGGGGAGGAGAAGTAAAGTTTTCTTTGCAATAATTCCAAGCATATGGAAAAAAATATTGTTTGTTATAGCTCATGGGCTTATGATATTTAAATTAAAATAGATTTTCCTAAATAAAAATAGTCTTTATGGCATATGGCTATTTAAATGGTGCCATTCTGTTTCTCGGCATTGTTAAAAAGTAATGTTTTTTAAATGTTTTATACCACCTTCAATTTTTGGCTGGCATTCAACAGTGCTGAAAATTGCCATTCATAAATTTTAAAAAAATAAAAGGCAGCATAGATAACAAAGTATCTCCATAGCCCAATTACAGCTACTCAATATTCCCACTTTGAGGATTTTCCTACTTCCCTTATAATTACTTAGAAGCAGAAAAATTTTATCTCAGTATTAAAAAAGAAAAATCAGAAAAGAAAAGTTAGTTGTGAAATGATGGCAGGGAATTTTCATGGTGATGTCAACTCTTGTTAAAATTGAGCAGATTGTTTCCACAGCAAACATCTAACAAAGCAGAAATCCAGGTGCTTTCCTGCTTCCCACACATCTCTCCTTTTTTACTTCTAAGTTTGCATTTTCTCTCGAAGAATTCATTATTTCATTTGAGTAGCCAAAGAACGTCTCCTTTCCTGATGAAAACGTATCAGTGTATTCACCTCTCAAATTAGAAACCATCCGTGGCCTCACTCGGTGTTTAGTACAGCATCCTAAATCACCTGGACACTGAACAGGTGACCGAAGGCTTTGCTTTGTGGGGAGGTTTTTTTGGCCTGTGTGAGAGTCAAGTGCCAGGACCAACCCCTCAGGGACAGAAAAGTTGTTGCTTTCTGTCTTTAGGCACATGTGACCTCAGGGAAAGGGACACACTGAGATATTGGCCAAATGTAGCCTTGGGAAAACTCTCCTGCCCTGACAGGTAAGGTGGTAGAATTTCCCAGGCACAGGTTTGGTGGACATATCGGCCCATATAAAAGCTAACGTTCATTTGAATGCATTTATAGGAAATTTTTACACTGCACCTGCCTTTCTGATTCTCCGGAGTGGGAAACATTGTTAAGAACTTAGAGCAGGTTGGTCTTCAAAGCTAACCATTAGCATGCTGTCCTGAGCAGTGTAATTACAGTTTGTAATAGGTGATTTTGAAGACTAATCCCAAAAACTGCCTGTGGCAAATGTTGCTGAGTCTTCGATATCTTCTTGAAGTGTGAGTGCAGACAGATCTATTGTTGAATTTTGCAAGTCCACAATGCCTGACCTGCCTAAGCAGAAGGCAGTGCAGGAGGACTGTCCCATCAGCTTGTTTTACAGGGAGCTGGGCCATGGCCACGCTGAAGAGGCAGACTGAAGTGTTTGGCCAGGGGTGAAAACTGCCAAGGTGAAACTCTCAGCTTGTGCTTTTACCTTTCTGTTTTCCTGGGAATAAGCAGTCTTTGAGATGCTGCTTTGGGCACTGTACAAAACCATACAGAAGTGGTGCTAAACTTTAACAATGCTACATGATAGCCTGCCTGAGAGGAGAGGAAATGGGAGGGTGTAATGGGCTTCAGCATAATTCCCTTTTTTTTTCCAGGGGACAGGCTCACCACATGAACTGTTGATGAGAAAGTTAGGAAAATTAAAAAGTTTGGAGTCTGGCTGGTAAACAGAAACCTGCAAAGGCAATTTCCACTTCCACTGCTTTCTTTATTCCTCTCTCTTTTTAAAGCCACTTAATGCATGTATGTTCTACAAATGTCACTTAAATGGACTTTGAATTCTGAAATTTGTTTACTTTTGTTATAGCGCATTTTTCATTATTTTTAAAAGCTGCTTAGGCTCAATGGAGAAGATATATAAAAGTGAGATGAATCTGTTATATAGAAGAAAAAGAAGAGTGGGTACAGGGTGTTTTTCTAAGTGGCTACAAACATGCCCTAGCCTGAACCAGTTTACATTGTAGAGCATATAAAATTGCTAGTCACACAGGGAAATGAGATTTTTATTATAAGATTTTCACTTAAAAGCAAACTATTCTTAAGATTACATAATTTTCTAGAGCAAATAAGGCACAGCAAGCATTGTATTTTAGAACTCTTAATCATAGAACATTTTCTTTCAACCTCACTTCTTGTAGGAGCCATTTTCATGCACAGGTTTTTTAAATAGCATGTGTCTTGAATCAAGATATTCAAGTAGTCAGCTGTGGGTTTATTCACAATGAGCTCAAATAGTCATTTATTATGTTTTTATGTTAATAATTTTCTACCCTTAAGAAAGCAGCATGTGTTTTCATGAACCAGTGTTAATAAATTGTCATTTTTCCTTCATTGGAAAACTATAGCTTCTTGAAAATATGGCATGGATCAGGAATGGCAGTGCTAGGAAAATGGCTGTTTCTTCACATAAATATACTGTAAAGATCAAGAAATTTAGTCTATTGACAGAAAAAAGAATACTTTTTATAATGCTGTTAGGTAAATAATTGAGTGTAAAGTTAGTTGCTAATATAGGTCTTATACACAAACTTCTCCCTCTTTTTCATTCATGGATCATCATTCCAACTGGGCCTATTGATGAAAATTGTTGCCTTGGTAAAAACACTCCATGCATCTCATAGTGCTCAAATTTATATTAATACACATATTATGCTCTGCTAAAGCAACAGAACAGAAATAACAATAACAAATTGTTCTATTAATTCCTTAAACCTCCAAAAGTATTAGGATTAGAAATTCTGTCAGGTGAAAAGGCTAATCGAACATTCCTATATAAGAGACCAGACCCTGTCCTAGCAAGCACTTACGGTTGGTTTGTCTTGGGTTTTGTTTGTAATTGCAATATTATACTATTGTTAAATAATTTTTCATGTATTTTTTATCTCAAAGTCTGTTTCAGCTTAATCCAAAACCTACCTGGATGAGTTTATAACATCTGTATTAGTGTTTGCATTTGTATTTTACAGCTAAGGACCTGGTTGTAGTCATATAACCAAGGACATCACTATACTGTAGGTGGAAATTGGGTTTTTTAATAAAGAGCTATACTCAGACATCTGCTTTCATTTAAAAAAATTAGCATGTTCAGAGAGATTGTAACTTGATTATTAGTTAGCTTGCAAGATTTCTGTTTTCCAGAATGCTCTTTACTTGCTTTTACTGTATAATGTGTGCATACTTGTTCCCTGCGTGTGCACATATAAAAGTAGTCTTGGCATAGAACAAGAATACACAGAAACTTTCACAGAACTACAGGATTTCATTGTGTGTATGAACAAGTCTTCTTTACATACCTTAAACAAACCCTTACATTTACATAAATATAAGTCATAGGAACAGATTTACACTAATGTCTTAATTCTCCTCTAAGTCAAAGCTGCTTTGCAGAGCTTTACTTCCTCCTGTTGCTGTAACTTAATGATGAAAACGATTTGGCTCCCACTCCACGCAGTGCTGTGCTCCGGGCAGCGATGAGCAAAGGGTGTGGAGAGCTCCTCCCTGCAGCGCAGTCACAGCAGCCTGCTGGAATGGCGCTCTCATTGATGCTGCCACACACTGGCAACGACCCCAAATTTGTGGGCAAAGCAGTGAGCAGTGGGCGCATCTTTGTGCGGTTTTTTTCCTTTTTTGTTTAACTTTTTATTGTGTAGTGAGTGTGTCCAGGAGGTGCTGGACAGATTTAGATGAAACAAAATCTTTAGTTTTAAATAGAATATTTTTTTCTCTATTAGATTAAATTTAAAGCTAAACTTCATATCTTCCTTTAGAGCTGGGGAGAATTTAGTGTGTCTTTAGATTGTCTTCTGACAATCCTGAACAATTTTAATTCAGCAAACTGCATGACAAAAGAAGAAGTTGCTTCCTTGACCATTTTTTTTTCTTTTATTTCTGTCTGTAAAGCAAAATCTGATATTGCATGAGAATATCATTTCATAATGTAGTGTTCAGGTTGTAACCTTCCTGTTTGTTCTGTGGCTTTCATTTTTTAATTCCCTGCAGTGAAACATCATTAATGTAAAGACTCTGGGATCCTATGACTTTGGGCTTGTGCAAGTTTTGGTCATTGCATGATTAATTATAGTCATAATGTTTGGAATACTTTTCAGATAAACAAGTGTCATTTAACTATTTTGATATAAAAGAAAGTAAACCAAAGTGTGAAGCCACAGATGCAGTAACAGATTTGTATTTGGTCATCAAAGATTGTCAGTGAAGGGAGCATCTAGTATAGTACAGTATCTTCCTAAGGCCAGTGTTTTAACTTGTTCCTCGAGCAATACTGAAAAAGGCAAAAAATGACTCTTTGTCAAAGTATCCATAGGACTTTAGCTGCCTCTGCATAGAAGAAAGGAGATAATGTAGATTACGTATGTAATGTTGAGTTCTGAATAAGCAAGTTAGCTCTGGAAACCCATTGCATTTTACTGCAGTGGTACCTTTTTCCTGGGGAGAAAAGTCACATGCTGTGGTTTGTGGTGCTTCTTATGTCTGGGACAGCCCAGATATCTGCTCAGTACTGTCTTGTGCTTGATAGACATAACCATTCCAGGGAAATGTAGGGCTCCTGTAAATATTTGGGTAGTTTATGACCAGAGTTTGAAAATACTCTTTAATGGTTTGGAGGAATGTTGACGGACACTAAAATTTACCTAAAAATAAATAAGCTTCTTTTGAAAAGTTGGTAAGTTGGAATCTAGACTGGAAGGGGAAATTTCTTTTTTCTCCATGGAAAAGGAAGAGCAAAAACCATACAGTTTAATATAAAGAGTGCACTGGAGATTTAACTGCTGATAGAAACAGAGTAGCAATGATCCTTCTTAGATGCTTGCAGGAGGAAGCTTAAGACATATTTTTATGACCTCTCTCATCACCCCTATACAGGCATTTAGTAAAAGACTGCAGTTATTTCTTTTAAAATGTTGTTTAATTCTATTCCTATTGAGTCTTTTTATCGCCTAATCTCTGCTATTCCTCTATTATTTCATTTGCATTCCTTTAGGTCCCAGAACAATTCTAGACTATATAACAGCCAGTAACTGCTGTCCACCCTCCAAAACAGGATTTGAGCCATTAGCTTATTGTTTAGCAGCACAATATACTGTTATTCCTGGCAGCTTATAGATGCACGTAGGAAATTTCAGCTGTGCTTGTTGGCTGCAGGTTGATTCTCAACGAGGAGGACATTTGGTACCAAGTGCCTCAAGGCAATGACTTTTTAGGTTGACTGACCCCTGAGAAGATGAGCAAGTGTGATCGTTGTGAATTCCTTTTCTCACTGTCAGTGCAATGAATGTAAATGAAACCTTCACCATTGATGCTGACACTGAGTCTCACGATAGATGAATCTAAGTCCACTTCAGATGACTGTTCACAACTGCCTTGTAAAGAGCCAATGTATCTGAAAATCATTGCACTGCTCTACAAGTCTTGCAGCTTTCAGAGACATTATTCTCTAATTTGTGATACTACAGAGACTATAGTGTTAAATTCCAAAAGGATGCAGATTTTCAGTATGTAATTTTCACTATAACCATTTTAGACTAAATAATCAATATACAAGATAGTCACTATTTACTCACACATTTCATAGAATGAAAATTTCAAAATGGAAGAATGAAAGAATTTCTAAAGGAACACATAGGAGAGCAGGTGTGCAAGCAACAAACTCTAGTTACAGTGGTATTTTAATAAAAAATTGTAGAAAAGTAACAATGTGATCCAACGGTGGTTTTAAAAATTACAGCTTACTAATATGTTTCAAAGCAATGTCAATATAATGTAGTGCAATTGTTCTCTGACAAAGAAAAGGATGAGAATGTTGATGTATCATAATTTTGGACAAGTACAAGCAAAAGGGACAGACAGGTGGTGTGGAGAAATCCCACCTTGGCAATTCTTGCAGCTTCAACTTGACGGTGGGTAGATCCCATTTTGGAAGTTCTTGCAGCTTTGTTTTGCTCCTTCAGTTCTGATAATGAGTTTTGATCCAGGCTATTGGAAATTTTTCAGTAGGATTACATGTGTTTGTTTGCTAAATTAGACAACATTTTGAGCTGAGCCAGTTTTTGCTCAAGAATGGTCCCATTTTGGAGGCACAACTGGGGTGTGATTCAAAGCATGTAAAAACTAGGACAGCACGCTGATTAAATCAAAGGAGCATGGTTCCTATTGTTTCAAGTATGCTTCTGAAAGAAATCAGTGACATTAACAGATTGGGGAACTTACAGTAAATCTCATAAAAACATCAGTGGCAGGTTTGAGCCAGTTTAGACTTTTGCTGGGCAGGATAGATTGTTTGGGGGTGATTAATATATCTGAGAAAAGTGCAGAACGAGAGGACTTCATAAATATTTGTTTGGAAATATTTCTCTGGACCAAAAGAAGATGTGGGTGGGGTGTGGAAGCTCCAGGAAAAACTCCTGAGTGCAAGCTTTGATTATCCTGACCAGTTTCCACTTCTCTGGATGTTTTCCAAGATGGATTTTAGCTCATGTTTAAGCTGTAGAGCTTAAAGACAATTTGAGTTAGTCCTGAATTACAAGTGCTACAGTGAGAAAAACAGATTGCTTGGTTGTACGTCTGGAAGGCTGTATTTTCTGTAAGGGTTGATACAACAATATCCTCTACTTTGACCTGTTGTTTTGCTTTTATTTTGCACTATGTTAATCATTTTGCTTTTTGATACATTGCCATGTGGATAGTTTAAATACGAATAGTTTCAAGTTGTTGGTGTTTTTTTCTATTTGAGGATAATGAATGTTTGGAGGGCAAAAAAGAGTAAACAACAACAATCTTATTAATGCAGGGTTTTTTGAAGGGCTAAACTCCCTGTCATATCCTCCTTCCAAGAGTTACAAAACTGAAACTATTTATTGCCTTTTCTCTTGCCCAGGGTCTGTGGCTTTTGAACTAATCACTTCTCCTTATCTTATAATGACTTTTTAATGATTGCAAAAGTACTAGATTATGGAGCAGAGAATATGACTTCTCAAGCACTACAGAAATAAGCTCTAATGATTCAAATTTAAAGTCTGAAAGAAATTAAAAATGATGCTTATAGTAAATTTAAGTATCAATTGAAAATTGCTCTTTAGATTGAGATGTCAGTGTACCAAAATACTCCAGTATTTAGAATTCCTTAACTGGTCCAATATACATATGGTTATTTTTATTTCATTCCAATACTTTGAATGGTGATGAGCTTGTTTATTTTGTTGCACAAAAGTAGTATTTGTACCCTAAATTTTCATATGTTATCCTAAACTACCTTTGAGCTGAAAGTCAAATATTAGACATATCTTATCCATTAGCAATTTATTTTCCAGGTTTTTAGTCTTTCTCAAATTCAGTATCATTTATTTCTTCAAGACGACTCCTTGTAGGCTGAGGAAATGTGTCCTCTGAGGGTTGGTATTACATTGCTAATCATGACAGAGAACAAGTGACCTTTTTAATCTTTCTGCTAAGAATGCATCTACATTAAATGCTCAAATAATTCCAGTGACTTCATGTTATTTACTGACTTGAAGCATTTGAATACATGATTTTTCTCTGCGATACAGTGGTAAGAGTGTTCTGAGTGCTCTCCATAGTTTTCTCTTGTACCTTGATCACATTTCCAGCCACAGAGAGAGGCTGAGAATGTGACATCTGTTTGGGGTTTTTCTGCAGAAGTTGGAGTGGTTGGTTTTATCTGAAAATGAGTACTCCCCATGTCACCTCTTCCTGTCAGGATTCAAGTTAATTCTGTTTTCCAAAATAAGCTTGATTAAATATTATTTGACAACTGGTGCTTTTGCTGTTTTTTAGTGATTAGTGATATTTTGGATGTTTTGAACAGTGAACTCTCTAACTTGTTTTAATCTTGCCTCCAAGGTTATGTAAGAGCAATTTTGCAAAGTCCTTAAACTTTTAGGTCATAATGTGTAGCTGAAAGAAACATACATCTTGATTCCAAAAGAATCTAATTAATAAAACATTTTTAAAACAAAAAATATAACCAAAATAATTAGAATGTACAATAGCAAAGTGCAGTTGTTCAGTGATACATATTAGCTAGAAAAAGAATAATTATGTTTTTTTCTGAACCTAACTGGCAAAACACAACTGCACTCATGTTTTATTAAAAGCAACTTTTATTGCACTGGTTGTTTTGTCTGAAATGTAATTTACATGTCCATCTGCAAGTACTTTCTTATAAAATTCTGTAGATAATTTCCAGTTGTCAGTACTTTTATACTATAAACTTTTCCTCGGTATATCCTGAAAAATTGCATGTCAATTAAACATGCTTTAAATATCTGGCTTTGTTAACTTACAATGTTGTTCCACAACGTGTTAATGAGATTTGCTATATTATTTTCTGCCTACTTACTTTATTTCGGCACTGCTTCTATGCCCTTTTACAACTAGATTTCCTCACATTTCTAGTATACCGGTTATTTATAGTTCCAGCTACAGCACAGCTTCCAGTTAATGGGTGAAGTACATAAACACAAGTTTTAAATCAGAAATCCGAAATGGCCAAGCTGAGCTCAGTCCTGTCTGTGCTGGATTTCAGCACAGCAAAAAGCCTTGTGTAGCAGCCAGGTGTGAGACAAGGACAGGCAAGTACCAGAATGGGTTGCCCAGAGAAGCTGTGGATTATCCAGCTCTGTGGGTTTGTGTCAGAGAGGTCTTTGCTCTCTTCTATTTGGAAACAGTTGACCTGAGTAAGTCCTTCTGAGCTCACTCTCCATGAGGTTTTGGCAGAGATGAATTTTCTGATACAGTAATAGTTTGGGAAAGTCCGAGAATCTCTGGGTTATAACATTATCACGTATAAGTCTAGTTTGGGACTAGAATCTGAGTCTTTGTAGGATGTTTAGACAATTCTAGTGATGTTTGTAGCCAGGTAAGCCAACCATCTGTCATGATCTGTATTCCCTTGCACAGAGCACAAATATTGAGGCTCTTCCCTGAAATCCATTAAGGGTTGATCAGTGTGTTTACCTTAGATAGCACCTACCTCACCCTCTTCCTTCTAAGAGTCCGGGGAGAGGAAGGAGAGTAACCTCATTTTTTAGAGTTTGTGTCCAGTAGATGTTGCTCCCTTTATTTTCCAAAAATACTGAACTCAGGTAGCTCACTGAGCAAACTGAAGGTGAGTCCATTAAATGGAAGCACTTCCAGACATTTTTTTCTTTGAAATTAAGACAAGATATTTAACTCCTACATTTAAAAACCACTTCTGAAGCAGACTTATTGAGGCACAAATATTGGCATGAGCATGCTTCCAAAGACGTGCTGTCACATCGCTGTTGGAGTCAGTGGCTCAGAACATAACTGACCCTTATTTAGACAGGAGGACAGATTGGGCAAACTTGTAGAGACCTTCCAAATTTCTGTTTTCTGCAGAAGTGCACAGGAGAGTTATTGGGGCCCAGCGTACTTTGTAGAAACACTGACACATGAACATAGTGTGACCATACATAGTCCCCCCTGAACACGGGAAGGTTTCCCACTTGTGAAAAGTGGATTTCCTAATATCAGCTGGATCATGTGCTTTCTGCTGCAACAGGATTACACATGTGCTGCTGTGAAATGTGGAATCAGAGCAGAGCAGACCTCCCCTGAGAAACGCAGGCTATAAATTGTAAAACCTTTAAATGAAGGGCTAAAAGAAAAAGGCTTGCCTTAGGTTAGGGTTAATTGGTTTTGGTACAAAGAATTTTATGTCCATAACTTACTGTCTGTCTATCTGTCCTCTTCCTGATTTCTCTAATGTTGTTTTGCTTTGGAGCAAGTTTGTATTTGTTTTTCCAGACAATGATATGGTTGAAGTTGAACTGTTCTTCAGGTATTACGAACTTGAATTTATTTCCTCAATATTTATCAGATCTTTGCCTTGAATGTAGATTCAGTTGTTTCTAAAAAGCTTATTTTCTGAATTAAATTTCTTCTCCTCTTCTAACCTTTTCTATTTAAAAGAATAGTACTTTGTGCACATTAACAAGACACATTGTTTCATTAATTTCTTGCAAAGTTCAAGTGTACTGCAAATCTTATAAACACAAACCTTAAAATGATGGAAGATTGGCTGAAAAACAGTGGTTCACCCAACTATTGGTTAACACAGATAACTTTTAGGGTGTGCTCTGCTGGTCATATAAATCAGGACAGCTGGTTTTTTTGCAGCATGGTAATACTTGATGATTGACTGTAGAGTATGGTTGGGTTAGTTCTTTTCCATGAAAATCTAAAACATTCAACTGGTCTGAAACAAACAAATCAACAACTAGCTTTTCCCCTTAAAACTTCAGTTGTCCTGGCAAAATTGTGCTCTCTGACAGGTCCACTTGAAAGTCCACTGTGCTATGAGCCAGAAATATCCATTATCATCCCTTGAAGGCAAAGTCTGCTTAATTTACACTGACTGTAGCTGGCCCAACATATTAAAACTGCAGCACTTTAGAAATGTAAGATGTTCCTGACCACAGGTCCATATCCAGTGAAAATATGTTTGTAACTACTGGATCTGATACCTCACTTTTCTTGCACATTAAGATGGTTCCCGTTCTCGCACCCATGTAGTCACATGAGTCACTTCTGCTTAATGCAGATGAGACTGGGACAAGAATCAGACCACAAATGGCTTGACAGCAAAGTGGGTATAAAAAGCAGCAGGCTAGAGTGTACTGGTTAAGAAGGCTTACAAGTAGATGCATGATCTGTAGGAATAAAATGCATCTAAGCTGCCCTGGAGAATTAAGATACATTTCTGCATCTGCCATACAGGCCACATGGCCATGGCCATATAATCCAGTCAGATCATAACCAAGACCATATTCAAAACAAAACTCATGGATTGTTCCCTGAGCTTCTGTGCGTTTCTGTTCTCTCTCACGTGAGCCCAGTGACTTGCCAGTTGAAGTGAATTAGATGTGGGTTTGGGGAGTGACTTAAACATCTGGGTGTACAGCCAGTTTGAAGTCAATTAAACTAGATGACATGGTACAATTCTGCTTCTAGTAACCTGGTCATCTGCTGTCAAGTGCAAATGACATGTGCAATGTATCTGGACAGGGAAAAAGCCACCATGTGTGGTGCTCTCTGCTCATAGCAAGAAAAGACATGCCTTCTCTTGTAAAAGGGTTAGCTCTGTTGGCAGAATGTGTTGGAAATGTGGACTTTTTTTTTTTACTTTGTTATTTTTAGCTTAAATTTTACGTACAACATGCCTTTAAAGGTAGTATGGCTGTTTACCGAAAAGTGCAAATGGAATTCTGGAAGTATTAGGGAAAAAAGTTTTGGAAACAACAGACACTCTGATTCCCTCTGGGTTGTTATTACTGAACACTGTCATGTCTGTATTCTTTCATATTTGCTGCAGCAGATTGGATTTATAAATACTCCCACTGTCTTTGACTGTAGTTAGATTATTGCGTTGATTAGATGAATTTGGCAGACCCATAGCAATAAGCAAAGTACAAGCTAAGCAATAAAATGGATAGCAGCTTTTAATTTAAAAGATGTTTTTTACTAAAATCACTAAACTAAATTTACGAAACTACGTGGTTTAGATGTGTGTAATTTGAAATGTGTTGGCAGTAAGCAAAGTAATAATTTGTTGTAGATAACTAATAACAATATAAATTTAATTTATATAGATCATGGAGAGACTTAGAACTATTTCTAAGAAAGAATTTATCTCAGATTACTAGTAGGGAAACTGAGGCAAAAACTGAAGCATGAAATATGCCTGATAGTCACTCCCTGAATCCAGCAGTTCAGAGACCATGAACCCTAAGAAATCTGAACTTTTACCTTTTGCTTTTAGCTTATGTTTAGTGTCTAATGCAAGTTGTAGCAAGTGAGGCTATTACATTGTTAATTGAAGACATAGTGGTAAAATCCTTGAGACAGTTGCATTATAACATTCTACTGCTATGAATATTTCTCCATTCTAAGGTTTATTTTAATAGGGTTTCTTGGTAAGGGGTTTACCACCCTTATTACAGTGAAGGGGTCAAGTTATGGCCTCAGTTTTATAGTGATGTCAATACAGTGAACTTTTATTGGATCAGCCCTACCATTTCCAAAATTAGCACTGGGTTTGCATTGCATGAATGGAGAATGAAGCTCTCCTGTGATCAACTCCTGTCATTAAAAGCCTTAGACGTTTCATACCAACTGAGATGAGAATCAGGTCTTGTGCATATATTGAAAGCTATAAATCACTCATCTGTTCCTTCTGATTTTGGAAATTGCTGCTGTCTTGGAACATGTCTGTCCATTTTGTAGTTGGAGTCTTTTTTGCTTGATCCTGGAGGGGATGTGCTGATATTGCCCTAGGCTGATTGTGTCTCCAGCAGCAATCTCTGCAGGAAAAGGCTTTAGCCGGTGCAACAATACTTAGAAACTGCTAAATATTTAGGACAAAGTTCTTTTAACCTGTGTTTTGTGTTAGTTTTCTGACAAACCCTTAGTAGCAAATTGATATAGCAAACATGCAACAGAAACACCACAGTGTGAGGAGAATTCAGTAGAAGTAAAGAGGTTTCTTCAGTTTGCCATCAAAGGAAGTTGCACACACAGGGAAAAGGAAGGAAGGCACAGGGTGTCAATCTCCAGAACCAGTAACAGCTCTCATTCCACAGCCTCCTTCATATTTTTTGCTTCTACATATTGATCCTGCAGAGAATGACCTTACAACTAAGGGAGTTGTGGGTAGTTGATGACATCTTTCTTACATCTTGTTTTCCACTTGAATTTTAATATTTGGAAAGCCTGCAAGAGCTTGTGAAGACCAAGCTAAATTTAGAATAAGACTAATTTTGCGTCAATATCAGGTTTATCTTCACATGTGAGATATTTTACAAACAACTGTTGGAAATATTAAAATGTATGACTGTTAAAGTGGATGGAAGCTAAAAAATCATATCAAACGTCAAACATTTGTGCAGTGTTTCCAAACAAATGAAAGCTCTGGAGAGCTTAGTTGTGGTGCAGCCCCTTTCTCATGCTGTCATTGTCTTAAGGAGAAATTCAGCCACCAACTCCAGCCTGAGGCTTTCAGCATCAAAATGTAGCATTTCAAGATGTTGATGTCACATCTTCCAAGAACATTAATTTCACTTGAGAAAAAATGTATTGGTATTTTCTTATTGGTAACTGGAAATTTTATTATACAGAAATGTTCAGTTAGTTCTCGGATGTTTAATGATTAAGTGGAGCTGTGCTAACTTGGAATGTAAGCAAAATGTGCATTTCTTGGAGCATGAGCCAAAACCTGTTAAAGTGAATGTGAATGTTCCTGTTTATGTAAGTGGATTTTGGATCAGAGCCTGCACAGTCACCTGAGAAGCAATTTGCTACCTGGCTTTTTCTCTCTATACTGTTAAAAATGCAGCATGTGGTGTGCTCAGCTGACTCCCTGATTGCATTGAAGGGATGCTTACAGGCATTGCAGTTTTGTGTTCAGGGCCCATTTTCTAAGTTATATTTTAATTATAGAGGAATGTGAACTGACTGTGTTTTGGGAGAAATAGACACTACTATCAGTGTTCAAAATACCATCTGATGGGATTAGAGCTCTATGAATTACACTACCATAAAAGTGATCATTAATGTCTGAGATGATTCTTGATTACAAAGGCATTAAAGTTCATGTTCTTAAATCACTTTTTAAATTTGCACTTTATAAATTGTTAGAACAATTTTATAAAGATACTCTTAACTGGCACTTCAGAGGAGCATCAGTTAGATCATTTTCTGAGACACCTTTACATAACCTTTAATTCATAGTCTCCTTGAGTAGCCCCTATTTCACAAATACTTCCCCTATAATGAATGTGTATGTTCACATTGCAAGGCTCTGTGCAAACTTTCACTGTGTTCCAAGCTACCTGTAGGAGCCCACTCACACCTCTTGAACTTTTCCAGATGAAGATGCTTCCCTTGAACCTCTTATCAGGCCTCAATTTAGCTATTACACTACTTCCACCAAAATATAATTGTACATATATCAGAAGATTCTCATGACAATTCAAAAGGCCAAAGTAATTTCTAATTAATTTAAACAATCTGCCAAGGACAAACACTGTGTTTTAGCACTGGCTAGTTTCTTCTTCCCTGGTACTATATTTAGAGCCTGTTGTTAGGCAGAGTCTTTGTGTGGGCCATTGGCCAGGTCAGAGTTTTGGAGCAGAGTTTTTCATTAAAACTTGTTTTTATTGAGAGATTTGTTTAGGGGACAAGGGGAAGAATATTTTTTTATCACTTGTTTTCTCATTAGTGCATTGAATACCAAATACTGGAATAAATACTAAGCTGAACTGTGTCACGTGCTGGATCCTACGAAGAAGAGTTTTAACCTAAGAAATATTAAAGTCTGGCTGTTCTCATTTTGGGCTACTAGCAATGACGAAAACTGTGACAATCATAGAAGTCAGTGAAGATGGATTTTACATGCGTATTTTTGTAGTTTTTTAGTTTAAGGACTTCAGGTTGCAGTATGGATTCCTGATAGCTTTAACCATGTATTGTTTTACTGCAGGAATACAACTGTGTTAGTCTGTTACCTGTTAGTCACCTTCAGTAGTACTGCTGAACATATAACTGAATTCCACCACTTAGCATTTCGTGGAATGAATGATTTCTATCCATATTCATGGGAAACATTGGCAGTTGTGCAGCCTGACTGCAATCCAGACAGAGCCAATGAAATGCAGACCCTTGTGTGTCTCCATCCCTTCCACTGTGTTGCTCTTGTTCTACTGTGATGTCGTTGTGCTCTAGGGAATACCAAGATTCAAATCTGCTGAGAAGAGAAGGTTTAGGTGGTGAATTCCTGAGCTCTTTTGAAATCTCTGGCCATTCATGATAATCTAATGTGTGTCTTCAATGACTCATTAAAATACATTTGCAATCAATACTGTGCACAATCAGCCTTGTACAGTATATTATTTGCAAGTTTGACTCTCAAGAACTCAGGTTAGCTCTTCTCACATATGTTAAGGATAAAGCTCCCATTAATTTCAATGAGAACCTGAAGAACTGTGCTATTTGTAGGCACTTGTGAGAAACCTGCATCAAATCCAACACAGTGTTTAAATGATATTTATAGACTTGGAGTTTTTAAAATGGACAGTAATATTTGCACTGCAAACAGAAGTGTTGGTGGCTTTTTTCTGGACTAATGGACAGTATGGAACAGAACGGATGGGTAAATGTTATACAGCCAGCACAGCACAAATAGAGTATTCTCTGAGAGTATTTGGTGCTCAGAGAGAAAGCATTTAATATTTAGGATCATACAAAGTAAGTAAGTTGCTTTTGACTATTCCTTGTAATCATCTGATTTGCACTGGTGTCACAAAAACATACTTCAAAGGCTGATGTCTGTGGCAAGTCCAAGGACACACACCTTGTGACTCTGTATTACTGGAGGCCGTTCCAGTTGTTCCCATTGTGAGGTGGGGAGTCTTCTACCTAAATTATTTTTTAACTGTTGATCTCCAGAGACTATTGTTTGCATCTGTTTATTAAATTGCAAACTCAGCTGTGAAAATGGCTGTATGGTGTCGTTTTATTATGGTCCCATTTAGAATTGGAGCTGAGCACAAACATGATAAATATTTTTCTTTGTGAGGGCACACATTGTTGGAGGGCCATTGAAATAACATGAAACTGGAATTGTTTGTTTATGAGATCAGATTCATTCATTACTTTGGTGAGGAGCTGTGAAATGTAAATCTCACATTCCACTGGACAATAACAGCACCAGCTTGAACTCATTTAGAGGTGTGATATTCCATTCAAAGGACGGCTGTTAATTTTATTGACCAAATTTTGGAGTTGGGGTGGCATTGATATTCAGGAATGCTTCTGAATTGCTTTACTTCTATGCCTTTTTTCTTATCTTCAGCAAGGAGGAGGGTTTCAAACTTTATCTAAGGTTATTTCTAGTATGTAAAAGATGTAACTTTGTTATTTTATGTTAGCATTCTTCTGTTACACATTTTCCCATCTTTCTGAGAAAGCATATGTGAGTGTGTGCAGGGATATAAAAACCAGATATAATCATATTCTTTAGAAACAGTGTTCTTTTTTTTGTCATAGGTTTGTGTTCATGTACATTTTCTGTTGGTGGAATTCAATGATTTTATCAAGGTTGTGATCCATTAGTGACAAAGTATTTAGTACTGGTGAATAGATACTTTAAAATAACAGTTTAAGCCAATCACAATAACATTTAAGAGACATTTTTAACTTAGTGACTGAAACTTCAATGTTTTAAAGAATATTATGGAATTCAGTAAATTCTTTATGCAAGACTATTTAAGACTGATTTATAATATGAATGAATAAGGTTAAAATAATCCAAAACCTAAAGACTGACCATATTAAACATTGTTGCCAGTTTCAGCTACAATCCCTCAATGAGACTTTGTAACTCAGTATGAAACATTTTCAATATATTGTTTATTTAACAAGTGGGTATTCAGCACATTTCTAAAAGCACATGTTTTACTCCTGTTGTTTTTGATTTAGCGCCTAAACCCCAGGTACCCAAAGCCTCTACCTAGATAAAAAAAAAAATCTGTCTCTATACCTGTGTTACCACTTCCAAGCATTTTGTTTTATGAAGAAATAGAATAAACATTACTTTGTCCCCAGAGCTGACTTGTTAGATCTCAGATAGGAAACCCATCAAATTAATTTTGTAGCTGTTGAGTTTCCTTTCCTCTGTTCTGTTACTGTCCCCAAAATGCTGTGGTTTGGATGTGATATTGATACAAGAAAAGTAAAAGCAAAGAAATGCTGTCAGGTGCTACTGCCCAAGTAGCCAGTAGCACCTTGATGCATTCCAGATATTAGTAATCTGGATCCTGGATTATTTGCAGTGAAGCTTGCAGCTGGATCTGCCTTGTGTGGGGGTCCTTATTTGAAATTTTGGGGTTTTTTTTATTTGTTTGTTTTCCTTGAGAAAGACAGGATATTTACTAAGATATTCTGGGGAAAGGAATGTGAATTTGGAGTATTGAACAGTGCCATATAGAAATATCAATGATGTCACAAAAGCTCTGTCATGAAGACATTTTATTGTTGATGAATTGTAAGAACCATCTGGGTACTATTCTAATGATTCAGAGGCCTCTGTATGGATAGTACAGATGCTTCTTTTGTTATTGATGTGATCTTGTAAATAGTTAAAATATTTACCAAGGCACCTCTGAGCCGAAGCTATACCATTTTATTATTTATACCTTTTCAGAGGAACAAAAATGGAGGTGTCCACTAAATGTGATGGATTAGGCTTATAAACAGCCATTATTGCCATCAAACCTCACATGTCAGCTCCCCCTTTTGTGTCTGTGCATTTCTAAGCTAACCAGTGATCCATGCATAAGATAGAAGGTTAAGAATGTGCAGAGAGAAAGGGGGTTGACTCCAAGCAAGATGTATCTTCTGCTGATTAGAAATACAGCTGTAGAAAGGGGAGAGAAAAGAGTTTTTGCAACATGACACTCCCCTTTTCATTTCACACAACTCACTGTTTAGAACCTGCAAATCACTAACTATCAGAGCCACTTTGCTGTTTCATGTAACTTAGTGCAGCTGCCTTTTGTTTTCCCGAGATAAAAATCAGGAAACGCAAAAATTAAACAGGTCCAGAGAAGAGGAATAGCAGAGGGAATGAAAGGAAAAAGGTTGAGCAAGTGACTTCACAACTTGTTGACAGAGCAAAGTACCATTTCGTTATAATTAAGTATGCTTAAAGGCTACACAGAAAGGAGAGCTAACAGAGCTTATTCTGTATAATCCCTGTCAGTACCTTAAAGCTGAAAAAGTCATTCCTACTCCCCGTGCACATGCAAAAAGAGACATTATTGCAAAACTAGTAATGTATGTTTTAAAAATATTTCCCTTTTCTCTGAAAATGTAGATTTCAATGTAGCAGCTTTTCCAAATGTCCATACCTTGTCATGTGATTTTTCCCCTTTTCTTCATGAAAAATTATTCTTATATCCAAAGATTCATGAATATGAAAATGCTTTTTAAACATCAAATAAAAATTTAATACAGTAGGTTTTTTAACTTTCAAGTGATACTGAAGAGTATGTGCTGCAGTCCAAGTGTTTGTGATTTACTTCTTATTGTTATAATTGTTTAATATGTCAGTGTATTACTACTGTAAGAGAAGAACTGATTAAAAAAGTCATGTTTGATGTTGTGACAAATTGTGTAAACTCAATCATGACTTATTTAGGCCTGCTATTACATAGCTAATTTCTCTTTTATCTTAACCAGAAACTGATTGCACAAACTTAGATAATTCTTATGCACAACTAAAAACCAGAGAGTTGTATATTCATGTGGTTTAGAAAGAAAAAGAAAAAAATAGGATAGAAAATGTTTTCTGTCTAATATATTTGAAAACTGCAATGCCACTGCTAAGGCAGCTGAAAATTTCAACAGTGAGTTTGCAAAACTGTCACTTAGAAACAGGTGGTGAGACTAAAAGTTATGTTTCAGTTCTAGAATTGCGTGGAGAGGTCTGACATTGAACTGTGGGTTTACTTTAATTTATAAAACGCTAACAATGGCCAGTGCAGCAGTCAGAGGCATTAGTATGCTGGTGCACTGACCATCCTGTCTCTATAAGTACTGTGATCTGAATTGCACAACACGGTGGCAAAGGTCCAGATTTCAGTTGCCACTCCCCCTGGGAAAGAAAAAAACAAGCTTGTACACAATTTATGTCTGCAGTTGGTTCACTGTATATATTGAAAAATATCTCGTCAAGAGAATGGCATTCTACCTTTTTTGAGTCAGATATAATCTGTATCAATGGCATTAAAAAATGCTTAAAGAAAATGATTTTTTTCCCCCCTAAAACTTAGCATTGCAGCAAAATGGATGTACAAATGTAGATGCTTTTGCATGCAACGATCCAGGTCTGCTCTTCTGACTTGCTGTTACCCAGCATCTCCCACAAGAGGAAAATAACAGTAAAATGTCAAATGCCCAGTAAACTTGCATCTAAAATAAAAGAATATTCTCATCTCTGACCTCACAGTTTACATAAATTTCTGCAGGCTTTGGTGTAGCTCTGTAGAATTAGCACTTGGGAATGTGAAATGAAATTACACAAAGCATTGTGTTTGGGAAGAATTTCAAGTGCCAGGTAGTCTTAATGTTTTTATTTTTCTAGGAGTTCTGCTTGGTAGCCTGGTAGGTAAACAAGCAATGAAGATAAATGCTATGCCCCTTGAATCAGATTTTAATTTAGGATACAGTCAGACTGGAAGAATTACAACTATGCTGTTTAATACTGTATTGCTAGTAAAGCTTTAACTTTGCAGTGTACTCCTGTTTATGTAAAACAGGTAAAGATGTTCTTGAATACCCTTCAGAAGGACTCCGGTCCTGTGGTGCAAGTAGTTCTGAGAAACAGAAATTCTGCTGGCATGTATTTCTAGGTTATGAGAGGCCATGGGATTTTTAGCCTTTTTGTGTTTCAAGGAACTGAGATATACATTTCGTTTAGATTCTGTGTGTGATAAATATTTTTATTAACATCTCCTAATGCTGAGACTGTTTTGTACCACCCTTTTCATTTAGAATTGAACAAAAATCTAGGAATGTGCACAGTTGTGGCATTCTCATATTTGATTGTGTCTTGTGAATAAAGTGGAGGGTTGTTTGGGAGTTTTTTCATCAGGCCAAAGCCATACATCACTGCACTGATTTGTAGCTCAGCTCTCTTTGAGAGCTTGAAAAATGTTAAAACAAATCCTTCACCATTGTCCCTTTATAGCCTACAGAGCAAATGTTGGGTTTTTCAGTGTCTTAGACCTCCCATTAGCTGGGCAGAATCTGGAATTCTTCTTGGTTATGATTCAGTGATCATACAGACAAAGTGTACTTTTAATTGAAACGAGCATTTTGTGTACTTCTCAGCCCTGATGCCATTACTGCTGAATTCGGAGTATATGTAGGGGAAGAGGAAAGAGGCTTTTAAAAAAGAAGCCCAAACCCAGACTTTCTTGTGATCTTGTAGGTACCAGTGACTAATACCTCATGCAGACAAAAGCTAGTTAAAACTGCCTTGAGATAAGCATTCTTCTGCAATGACTCATCTTCCCTAACAATAATGGAAATGTAGCCACTGTTTATGAGATAGCTGAAGTGCAAATAGTAGTGTCCATGAAGCTGAGGTTAATTACAGGAAGGACTTTCATGATAATTGCTAATAAACAACAGTTGTCCTCCTTTGAATCTATTATTCTCTGCAGAGGAAGTAGGCTTCTGCAATTTGAATAGAATTTTGAACATTTGCTCAGGAGGTGTAGGCAGTAAGAGGCAGGAGTGAATAATAAAAGTCAGCTATAAAAGGGTAGGAGGCTGACCACATCTGACATTTTCTCTCTTATAAAATGTAGAATTCTGCACGGGTTACTAAATTCCCACAGATAGTCACTGTCTCAGCATGTAATGTGGAATGGCCAAGCAAGAACAAGCGGCTGCATCCATTCTGAGGCTGCATCTGAAAACTAGTCAGTCTGGGAGCAGCGGTGTCTGCAACGGACACTAAAAGATTCTTTTAAAGGCTTCTAGTTCTCCAGGGTATCTAGAAAGCTGATTTCTGCTTTAAAGGGTGCGTTCTGTCGGAGATTAAAATGGATTATAAATCCCCATAGAAGTGAAATCATAGCAATCAGTCTTGGAAACTTTAAAATAGTATTATTTAAAAGAAAGCAATTATAGAAGTATTTTGAGAGTTTTAGGTTTGTGATATTAATTTTATTAAAGAATTAAAACTGAAAAACCCTCTCTCCCATGTATCATCTTTCTTAAATTCCTGCATACGTGCTGTGAAGTTGGCTCCTTTCACAAGAATGCCCACAGAGGTCTGTCTTGGGAAGGCACAGAAGGTGACCAGGTTTTAGTCTGTGCTCTTCACAATGCCACATAAGTATCTTTATCTTATCTATATTTGTTAAATCAATTAAAAGAACATATGGAAGTTAATCCATGGCTGACTTACTTTTGTAGTGTGGAACAGTATGAACACATGGGATTTCTTGTCAGTGCAGAAAATACGAAGTACCTTTTGGTAAATGTCAGCAGGTCATATTTGTGGCTGTGTAGAAAACAAGTCTCCGTTCTCTGTGATAAAATTATTCAACATTTATTTTACGTGGTTAATGATATAAATTCCTTTTTACCACAAGTATTGCAACAGTAAAACAAGAATGGTATGCAGTCTTTTTGAGAGATGCAGAGTTCAACTGGCCTAGTGACAGAGCTGTTGGAGCTTGTTTGAATGTTAGAGTAACTGAAAAATATCCGAAATTAATCATCCATAATTCTTATTTCATATTGGTGTCTGTGTATGTTGTGTTATCTTAAAAAAATGGAAGGTTTGCATTGCTTTTGTTGAACATGCACCTTTTACCTTCAAGGGCTTGCTGTAGGCTGAAAATAAGGAACTCTCTTCTCTTAATCAAAATAAACATTTGCTGGAGCAGGCACCAAAATCTACAAGAAGTGGAGCTGTGCACTGCAAGCAGATAATGAGGGCATTCCCAGGCAGTGGGGGATTTAGGCATGTGTTCTCCAAGGGAGAAGGAAAAGAGAAATGAGGAAAGATGGCAACTTTCTTTTTGCCATCTTTGTGGATGCAGCGTGTTGTGCCCTTTGTTTTCTTTAGAAGTATCTCCAAACTAAATCTTCTGCTTGTCCTTAAATACAGAACTTAATAGAAAATATTTATTTACTTTGTTTGATTCAATATTTCTGTGTGACTTCAGTGTGTCTTCTAAGGTTTTTTATAGCCTGATTTTTTATAGTGATGGTAAAGTAGGAAGTGAACTTTTATAAAAGTATTAGGCAATGGAGGGCACCTCTGTCAAAGGGCAGTGAGATTGGTGAGTGCTCTGAAGTGTAGCATGCTCCTCAAATCCATCTTCAGACAGAGGTTTTGCTGCAAATTATAGATCTGGTTACATAAAGTTCATAAACATAAATTATAGGTGTGTTTATGAAGGAGTGTAATAATTGGTGGGGAAAACTAGGGCTATATATGCAAAAAACTACACAGGACAGAGCACTGTTTAGATTGCTTCTGTGGATGAAAGGTCAGCTGATGGAGAAAAAGGAGCCTAACTTAATCTACAATTGCTCGAGGAAATGATTGAAGTTTTAGAAGTTGTCCTCCTTAGATTCTCACAGAGATGCTTGCCAGGGAGAGTAGATATTGAATAAAAGTGTCAAGAGAGGGAGAAGGCTCTGCCTGGCCCTGTCCTGGTGCTTTGCTGGGCTGTATCGGGTACCCCGTGTTACAGGGGCTGCAGCTCCCAGCATGTGCACCTGGGACAGTACCTCTGCCAAGGAATGGAGGCTGAGAGGATTTTATATTAGTATAATTGCCTCTAGATTGTATATTAACCTCCAACAGGCTCCCAATTTTCAAATCGTAGATAAATCTTTTAATTTAGTGAAGGTATCCCTCATATGTTAAGCACTAACATATTGTACCCTTGATTGTTTCTGATTTTGTAATAATATTTAGTAGTTCAGGAGTGATCACATAATTGGCTTGCAATATGCAATATTTTGGCTTCCTAAGCCGTCAAGAATTTTCAGTGTGTTCTGCTTAAATACATATTAAAAGCAATTTGCAAAATTACGACTATACAATTACCTTGAGCTGCAGTCTTCTAAAAACCAAAAAAAAAACCACTCAAGTCACAGAGATCATGAATAATGTACAAATAATTATTTTTCTCATAGCCTCGTTAACAATCCTCTACTTCTAATACTCTCTCAGGTTTTTAAAATGAAAACTGTTTTTCAATTAAATTTACTTTTAATGGATCTTTTAATGAAATAATTCCCATTTCATAGAAAAAAAATATGAACTGCACACAGTTCTGTAAGAGAAGCAATTGGAGGCTTTAGCACAAAGCTTGGAAGACCAGATGTTTGTGAAGCTGTTGCTTATAACTTAATGCATGGACGTGCAGAGCTTGTCAGAGTCCTGAGCAGGCAGTTCTAATGGAGTTTCAGACAATAAAATATTTTTATTCCTTTAAATAGGTATATAATCATCTTGTTAACATGGTTTTACTTAAGACAAATGAGGAGTGGGCAGAACAGAAAGGTAATTAATAGTGACCTTGGAGAAAAAGCTTCAGCTTGTCTTTACCCCAGCCACCCAGCGGACCTGTCTCACACAACTCCAGGCAGAATGCAGGTTTCATAAAAGTTATGTGCCTGAAACATTCACACACTGTGTTTTTCCTAAATCACATTTCTCAGAGCGTAAATCTGGGCAGAACCTGAATGCAAAATTTCCTGGTATGTTTTATGGTGCAAACACAGAATTGTCTGCTCCAATAATACAACGCCCCATTTTTTTTATCTCTTTTGAATGGAGGGAATTGTTTGGCACCTGAATAATGAAGCAGCAGGGCCAAACTTAACTCCTTTCTCACCAGAAAACTTGTTGCTAAGAAGCTGTCATATTGGCTTTGACTGTCAAATAAATTGTTTGAGGAATTACTCTTTTACATTTCTAAGATGTGTTGTTAGAAAAAGGAAAAGATTCTTTTAGTCACATAGACTTGAGAAAAACCCAGTTCCCACCAGTTACCTAGTAACTGGATTCCATTATCATGGACTTTAGTTGGGCAGTGCACCTGGCCTGCATCTCTTGGTTGAAAAACCTAGAGAGTCTCTTTGGAAAATGGCTTATAATTCAAAGTGAATTGAAACTATATTTTATTAATTATGGCAGAGATCAGAATTATGAGGCTAGCTTGCATCTTTCCATGATATATTACTTTCAATCTGTTTTTCACCTGTCTTTGATTGAGTTTTTATATTTACCAAGAACTTTGGGTGCTGTAGAAGAAGCCAGATACTCACACCCCTGCTTTTCAGTAGAGGATCTAAGTAGACAGAGTTCTAGTGGGCTATGCATTTATTAGCATGTTGTAATTGTTTAGTAACTGTGGTCTCCGTACATATGTCCTAAATGAGTTTATTTATTTATTATAAGTATTCTGAAATTACTTGAAACTTAGGTGCAAATCCACATGATTAAATAATCCATCTACTTGTTTTTCCCGGTGGTGTTTGTCTGGCTCATGGTAGGACACAGCCCAAAGATGCTGTTTCTACCGCTGCCACTGTTGTGGTGAAATAGAATTTTCGGTATATGATAGCTGAAGCTGAACAACATGAATCTGGGAACACAGAGTCTGATTTCTTCCTTCAGCTTTTCAGAAAGTGTTTTTCATAACTGAGTTATGAACATTTCTTCATACCTGACAATCATACTGTGCTCAAATATCTGGACAAGAATGTGAACAATATTAAAAACAAAAGCCCCCCCCCAAAACACCTTGTACTTTCACTTCTAAATGGCTATCATTGCTCACAACCATTCTGATTTCCTAATTCTTTCTCCACTACTTATTTTTTATAATTTCTAAAGTTAATATATTTTCTTTTATGTAAGTACTGTGTTTCTTTCCTTTTTCTGCTAATTATTGTTTTCATTTCTACTGGTGGAGGTAGATAGACGGGGGAAAGTTCACAGGGATGTTCAGTTTTGCTTAGAAATATGTATTCCTCTGTATTTGTGGCCTCCCCTCATGATCTTTCAGAAAAATTAGAATATGTTTATTTCATTTATTTGTGTAAAGCTGCCTAGAACTGAAGGGGAAAGAAACCTTGCTCAAGCAAAATAGATGAGACTGTGGTGGGCAGAAAATTTGAAAATATTTCCAGCCCCTACCTAAACACAAAAGATTTATTTTATACACAAATATATATGTGCAGTAGAATAAAGCCTTATGCAGAGACACTAATGCAAGGCTTTTCCTACTATTTCTTCTGCTGTAGCTACCAGCCTTTCTTCTTTTAAATTGTGGTCTCAACTTGTCTGGGACTATGCAGTGAAAATAAGAGTTGTCTGTTGGTATTTTTTAACATTGTGTCTTTTATATATAGATTATTCTTTTAAACTAATCCTCATTTAAATAAGCTATAAAAAGGAGTTCTAATTTCAGGGAAAGCCATTAACCACCAGTTGGGAACCTTTGTAAATTTTAAGATGGGCATGAGGTCTGGATAAATTATCAGTGCTTTGGTTTCCCTTCCTGTCATATCATCTGTGTGGTCTTCAGGCCAAAGAGTGCTTGTTTGTTCAAACCATGCCTGAAGTAGTGGAATGTTGCTTATTTGCTGAAATGCAAACAACAAAAAATATAAACGTTGACAAAGATCAAAATAGATCTGTTTAGTTTCACATTCTTGAGTCTAGCAAAGTTTCAGGAGAGCAGAATGGACGTGGAATGGGAATTTCCTGAGTTTCAGTCCTGAGCTTGTCATTGCTTTGGCTGATAACCCAGCTGACATTGGAAATCAAACTGAACAAACCCCATGGTCTGAGAACCCTGGGCAGACCCTCCCCCTGGGTGTGCAGCTCCAATAAAGGGCTATCTGGCTACTTGCATTTTGTATTCTTTTCATGTACTTATGGCATTGCTGGTCAAATACACTTATTCCCTGGTTTTTTTCCACAAGACTTTGAATACTTTGTTGTTTGGGTTTTTTTTAAAAAGTATTAATAAGAATTTTCTTCAATAAGGTACAGGGTAGCTTCATTTGCATATAGGATTTTAAAGAATTCATGTATTTAAACTTAAAACACCAGAGTTTTCGTTTATAGCCTGGGATGCTCACATCAGACATTTGATGATGCCTTGTAAACAATTGCCTTTGATTGTTTGGTGGTAATTCTTGAGGTCTCTGATTGATGCAAGGACACATCTAAACTTTCTCATGAGTCGCTATGTATTTTTTTGAAGCCTAGTCTTTGCTATTCTCTTCAGTGTTATTTTCTTAGCTCAGTCTTCAGGTGCAGCTTTTCTGTGCTGCTTTAAAATAAATTTTAAAAAGGGAAATGTGTATATATATATGCTTCAGTCCATATTTGGTTTTGCTGGCCTCTTTCTGAGCTGTTTAATGGACAACTGGTTTGTTTTATTTATCTGACAGGATTTCTTCATATTCTTTCAGGTTATCAGCACTCTTGCAGATCATATTACAGCTTGTGCTCGGATTTGACCCTTGCTAGGGTTCACTTTAAATCAGATCCTTATCATTAATGCAGTGATAAATAGAGATGCTTTGGAAGCAGTATACAGATTATTTATTTAGTGCCTCTCTGTATCATGTTTTATACAACCAGGGATCAATGTCAGACCTTTATGGATATAGCTTAGGTTGCATTCAGTAACTACAAACTAAAGCCCTTTAAATAATGTTAACTTAATAGCTGACGTTTTTATGAAATAAGTCTACAAGGGGGGAAATGTAATATTGCTCTACAGTGAGGAAGATTTTGATTTTTAGTTTCATCCCAAACTTAAAGGGATGCTTTTAGTTTAACAACTGCCTCTGAAGTCTCCATTTAAAAAAAAAAAAAAAAAAAAAAAAAAAGAAAAAAAAAGGGGGAAAAATTGTTTTTAAGGAAAAAAAAAAAAAAAAAACAAGAATGCTCTACCACAGGTGTGACCCGGGGTTATTGCTGTTGTAGTGATACTTTTTGGGAGGCTCTAAATAATTTTTCTCCTAGTAAGTCTTGGTGGTCCTTTTATGTCCTAAGTGCTTTTCTTTTTTGTTAGATAAATTTAGACTGAATTAAAACATTTTCCTACCTTAGGCATAGTTTTATAATTTTCTGTGCTTGTTCTCAAGTGTCCATCTTGGTCTCGAAAATGGCAGGTTTGTAGTCAATGCATTTCCTTTCTTGGTTGCATTTGCACAAGTCTCCTTCTACAGCAGATCGCAATGGAAACCTGAGAAGGAAGAAAGCAAGTTTTGTGTTAGAATTTCTATGTAACCAGCACACTGAACTATTGCTAGGTAAATGAAATAATTCACTTAAGCTTTTATTTTGTTGCAGACCGTTTTTATAGAAGGCTCTTTTAAGTCATTTAATAGGCACAAAAATAGAGGAGAGATCCCCAGTCAAAAGATGCTTTAGCACAAATTTAAGTTTTAGCAGAAATCAGATGCTTAGATTTGAAGCTATATCATGGGTAAAACTGGATATAAATAACTGGTTTGGGTATAAATATCAAAATTTCAGGAATTATTCTGATACAATTTCAGCCCATATAGCAAAAGCTCTAACTATTCAAGTGTGTTCTTGAATGTTTTCTTCCTGTTCTTGGCATATTTCTTTCCAACACAGAACTAAAATCCGTATGCGTAGGTTATTTGATTCAGCTAGAAATTGCCCTTGAAAGAAATAAGACCAAATACTAAAATTGTTCAGAACTGTGGAATGGGTTTGAGATTTGCCATATTTCATCCTCCACATGGTCTGTAGAAATGTGCCCTAGAAAGTGTTAAGCATTTGAGGTCTAACACATCCAGAGAAAGCAGCTACAGGGATTTTGTTACCTTTCCTCTTTCTTCCGCGTGTAATTGTAGTCCAAGCTGGGAATTGCATGGCAAAGATGAAGGGAAAAGCAGAACTGAAACCAAATTCAAATCCTTCAGAGATTTCATTAATCAACAAGGCCTTCCATTGTACTAGCTGTACACATTACAGTTTATCTGAAAGCCTGCTGTGAAGGAGTAATGAAATTGCCATCCTGGTGCATTTAGCTTAGCAAACAGGGCTGGTGACTGTTGGGGGAGCCAGCTCCAGAGAAAGTATCCTCAGGAAAATGTGATGGGTCTTAGCTTAGACTGAACTATGCAAGGGTTTTATGTGGCAGTGATGGTCTTCAACACATTATGCTGACTACAGTTAGTTTCCTTTTTTTTTTTCTTCAAATTTGTTAGCCTATTATTTCTGGAGTCCTGGTTGATCTTATACTTATCAGTGATAAAAGAATATTGGACCAAGTATGATCCTGTGGGATATTTGTGAACGTTCACTTTGACTTCACAAAAAGCATTAGAAGTGGTGACTAAATTAGAGTGTATTTCTTTAAGAGGATGTCTGTATTTCTTTAATAGATTAATGTGTTTTATTGTTTAATTGGAGTGCTGTTACTGGAGAATGTTTGATACAACAAATTTCAGTCTTTATCTTGGAAAGGATGGAATGATACTTTTCAAATGGATCCAAGGAAATATAGGCATATATTACAATATAATTTTTGAAATTGCTGAAACATTTTTCTTTATAAATTAAAAAATCACAGCTGGAATTGTACTGATTAATTCAAATACTCAAGATTTAGTTGTTATACTGTGTTGTTTCTAAATAAGAAAACTGGAGGTATATGATTGATATGAGGTGTTTAAAGAAAATTTAAATAGAATGCATTCCTACTAAGCAAAGTGTTAATTCATTTAGCTGGAAGTCATCCAAAAGAAACAGCTGTCATCTTGGTTAAGTTTGTTCTGATACTGTAAACTGTATTGTTGCATGTTTGTGGATGAGCTTAGTGACTCACTTAGCTGGATTCCAAAAATATTATTGAAATTATTACTTCATGCATTTCTCTGTGAATTGAAATTTCCCAGTCTCGTAAACTGGGAGGCTTGGGGGTGTGGGTTGGAGTTTGGGGATTGTTTCAGTTGGCTGTTGTTGGTTTGAGGTCTTTTTTATAACCTCAGTTTCCAGAGGTATTCCCCTTGTTTATTCCCATCTATTTTGGCCTCCCTAATCAAAGGCATTAATTAATTCACCATGCTTCATCTGGCTCACATCCTTCAATATTATGGTTAAAACAACACTGAAGCACTTATTTCTTGTCATCCAAGGTTTTATATTATGTCGTTTGTCTTCATAAGTCTCCACATAAGGTCAGAATTACTCCAGTGATTGATAATCCAAATTTCAAATAGTGTCTTGTATAAATGTCACTTGCAGGTCAGTATTAATAAAGCCTGTACCTCTGTGGAGGTACACATGCCTGTCTCTGCTGCTGGCTTCAGCACATGCTCAATAATACCGTGTATGAAGAGCTTTAGATGGATATTTAACTGTATTATCTGTACTTGTTGACATGCTAATTGGCCTTAATGGATCCTGACAAACACTGAGTTAATGATAACTGAGTGCAACAGACGGATAATAATGGAGTCTAAAAACCTAAACCCAGATTTTCTCAGTAGAGACTGAATTTACTGTGTAGTGGGCTGTTTCTGTTACAGCTCATTATCAGAAGAAATGCTACTGTTTGCAAAACTACATTGTTCTACTTTTCCTACTGTATTTTCCCCATTTAAAGGTGAAAAGGATCATGTTCAATAAGGCAAGATGTTTCAAAATTAAGGGGAGGGTATAAAATCAGACAAGAATCTTGTGAACATTTTGGGTTTGAGTATATTTCCTGTGAATATTTGAGGAAGATGGGTTTTCATAAAGATCTTATTATGCTGTGTTAATTCAATTCTTGCACAGTGAAATGGGAAAACATCCTTAAACTTTCTTGTTGCCAGTCCCCAGGAGTTGCAGGAAACTGCTGCAATATTAAAAAGTGGAAGGTACAATCCTACCATGCACCATAGTGGAAGGTACAATCCTACCATCGCCTGTCTTTAAGGTGGAATATGTTTTGATGGGTTTTAAATCCCACTTTAAAGAGGATGACGTATTTAAATCTGGATGCAAGGGGGAAGGGCAAGAACTTTCCTGAATGACAGTTACTGTTATTCTCCCAGTGTTATTAGTGATTACTTTTACTCACACGCCACTGTGAGAATGTCAATATTGCCCTGTTGGCTTGGAACTGAAATACCCATAAATCCCAATTCAAAGGAAAATTTCATAACAGCAAAATCCAGGAACACAAACATTTTCATTCACATTGAACATGACATGTGGCAAGTTGTTTACAGTGCAGTGCTAAATGCTGAAACACTTTGCAAATTCATCTTATGGGCTCTTATGATTTGGGGATTGAAGTTAAGTGCCAGAAATTCATGCTTAAATAGAATTAGGGATTTGAGAGTGATTGACAACAGCCAGGCAATTCCACATTACCTGATGTGTTGGCCCACATCATGTGGTTATAATGCTATCAATACTGTTGCTGAGTTCCATAGAGATTCTGTCTGCTTAAGCCATCCGACCATCTCAGACTGAAGTTGTCACCAGACTGAGTAAGACTTGAGCACTCAGTAGTTGTTTGAAGAGCTTTAGCTGTGTTCTGCAACTGTTTGCGTAAGGAGCTTGGTAAAAAAAGTATACCACCTTTTCAGATACACTTGTTGGATTACAGCTAGATACTTCATTCCAATTCAGTCAGCAGTTTGGAGGAGAAGACGTGGGACCAGGAGCCCTGGAAGTAGCTCAGAAATGGAGATTAACTGTGTACTGGCAGCTCTGCTTAAGGCAGAACCCAACTGATGTGATGTTCAACCCATGAGTGGTTCCAGCTTGATTAAAGCCCTTGAATCTGTTCTCATTTCTGATGACATTGGTACTTACTTAAAATGTCGATATGAAAGGTCGGTGCAGATTAAAGATAACAGAATATAGCATCTGTGGAGGGTGTCTGTTGACAAGTCTGCAGAAATTTTCGAGTGCTTATCCAGTGTGCTAAATTAAACCTGGTGTATTTCTGATCCATTATCTTCTGTCTGACCAGAGGCTTCCAAAGTAGGTGAATGAAATGCACAAGCCCTCTTACATCATGACAGTGGCATAATCTCCATATGGAAAAAGGGAAAATCTTTCCTAAACCCTAAAAGCCAGTTAGATTCTACCTTGATGATTATCTGATGACCCAGATCTTACATTCGCAGCTTACACCATATGAATTCCAAGCAGGTCTTTTGGCTTTAGGTTACTCTTGGGCATGCTTACAGCATTGTGTCTGGGTTTTTTTCAGCATCTCTGATACATTTTCTGTTTCCTAGTCTCCAGTGTAAATCTTCTGCAAATGAGATCTGCAAATTCAGCTGCTCAGTGTATCCAGAATTTGGTCCTGTGTGTGACATTCCTGTACAAGGTATATTTGGGCAGTGTCAACTGTGAGCACTCTGATTTACAGGTCACCTCCTGCACTCTGAGTGGTTAAGAAATAGACTCACCCTTAGCAAATGCATTTCTAGGAGTAGTTACCTGATCATTAGTCCACAAAAAGGATCTTTAAGGTGATTGATTCTGAGCAGAACATTACTGAAGCTTAGAGATTTGTAATCCAGTGACCTTAAGAAATATTAGACTATGTAAAAATGGTGGCAAATGAAGACAAACCAGAATTTAATATTTAGAGTTTTTTTTTTTAATGGACACACAGAATTTTTATAAATCCTATACATGGATTTCTAGGATGTCATAAAGATATCAGTCCTTCTTTTTGTTAAGTGTGGGAAAACTTTTGTCGAAATCTTTCTTTTTCTTTTTTTTTTTCCCTGTAAATATACCACCTTTTAGGAATATAAATTCTGAACATTTTCCCTTTTTCTACACTTACTGCTAAAAGAAACCCCATACAGTTAATAAACTTCAGTCTTTATTGTTGTTTTTTTCTAATATGGATTCAATAAATACTTTTCTAGCCATCAGTTTTCTTTTTAAAAATATTAAAACTTACAGTATAATGGGATTTTTTTGGCTGTTTCATGAAATCGAAGTTTAAAAAAAATGCCACTGATTTGATTGGAATGAAATGAAACCTTTCAGTCTCATGGATGTGTGCATGTGCATTCTCTGCTTCATCACTCACTGGATTTGCAGGGCAAACACATTCAAGTCTCTGTTCTGAATCAAGTAGGGTAATTATTCAAAGGTATGACTCCAAATATTTGTGATTATCCTGGACAGTCCTCATTAGTTTGGAAGCTGTTTGCATCTGACTAGACTTCAGGGCATGCTGAGAAATATTCCTTGATTAAAATTATGTGTGGTCTGAGAAGGCAAGAATTTTCAAATTTCCCTTTTTTTTTTTTTTGGGGG
>WBMV01006151.1:728192-899404 GCA_013396655.1 Campylorhamphus procurvoides
GGGGGAGGTGAAAAAAAGTTTTCCTAAAGAAATTATTGAGAAATTACAGCTGAAAATAATATTTTGTTTCTAAGAACTAACACTTTCTACTACCAAATAGCTGCTAATGAAAGGATTCAGGTTTCTGGTTCCACCAGGCACTCCTGTATGACAGTATGAGACAAGTTAGGAGTGTGATATTGGGGGTTATTTCAGCCTTTGGCTCAGTAGCTTATGCAGCTAACCTGGAAACTAATTAATTGTCTGACTGATTGATTTTGCATCTATATCAGTTTTTGATATGAAAAATTGTACTTCATTGTATCTTATTCAGGTTATGGCAAGTTAATGTTTGATATACTTTGTCTCAAGGAACAGATCAAATGGAAACATGAATGTCTTCATATTTCTCGGAAGAAAATATCACATAGATAGCTGTATAATGTTGATTCAATCTCAAAGTTTTTAATTATGATTTGTCTTTTATATGTATGCAAGAATCACTTTTTTCTTTATTCATTATCTTCCTTGAAACATTTCTCAAATGCAGCTGCACTATGTATGTGTACTCTATTTTACAAAGTAACCTGGGTTTATATTTTACATTTGTAATTCTTTTCAACTGTAATTTTTCCTTCATATTATCTGCTTTCAGTTTTTCTAAATGAGGCCACCTATGAAACTGCTGGCAGATAGTGAGAAAATAAGTGTTTAATGAGTGAGGAAACTATTAGAGCAGTCAGGAAAGGGAAATTACAGCATATGTAATAGGACAATCATTACTTTTATAAAATTCAGTATTAAATTGTTAATGTCTCTTGACAGTTCTTTAGTAATTAAGATTTCATCTTGATTGTCTTTCTGTTAACATGAAATGATATGATGGTTAATATTGTTTAAATCACAATGTTAAGTGAATGAAAAATCATAGTGTATAATCCTCTAGATAGAATTTGTTAGAGGCTTTAATGTTACACTCAATTTAGAAAAATGTTTTTTCATTAAATTATGAATTTAAGTTTATAACATTTAAATTGTCTCTTGGCAATATTAAATTTATTATATATATATATATGAATCCACATTCATATAATTTTCTAGCTTTTTAAAAATACATAAACCATATAAAGTAAGGCTAATTATGAGGTATGAATAAAAGCTAGACTTTCAGACTAATCGATAATCAGCTGAAACTCTGTATGTGTTAAAGACATTTGTAACAAGTGTAATTGCTAAAAACATATTTATGAGGCAAGTTGACAGTTATTTTTTCATATCGTAGCTGAGGTAGCATTTCCCATTAGATATGATCTAGATAAGGAACATCAACGTAACATCAGGGTAAGCAGGTGCTTACTTGGAGGATAAAGGATATCATGAAAATCAATCTCCCACAGAGTTAGAAGAGAAGGTTTTACAACTATTGAGTCTCGTCATAATAATGCATGACACAAATACACAGCCCTCCTAGCTAGAACATAAAGGAGAAACTTTCCAGCACCCAGAGAATGAAGGACACATTAACAGAAATAATCATAAAATATGAAAAATGGGCTAAAGTATACAGAGAGAATTGATACAGTTCATCTAATAGAGAACACAAGTAAGGTCCTTTGACAAGCCCACTGTGCTTAGATTTAAGCAGTGACTGTTGGGATCTGCTCTGTGACTTTATGTCAGTCTCTCAGTGCTGAAATCTGCTACAAATGCCTACTGCGCTCAACAGATCTGAAATCAGTTTTTTGATTTCTGTGGTTCAGTTCCCCAGCCATAAAACAGAAGCAATAGCAATTTTCTGTCTGGAAGGCTTGTCCCAAGGATGAGCTCCTTAACTCCTTAGCTGGTATAACACGGTAATGACATAAGCACATCCATTACAGTATCACTAATTAAAACATGAATACCACATCATTTAAGAAAGGGAGATGAAAAAGTCAGCATCACAAACTGAAAGTGTTCCCAAAAGAAAACTTTGATTAGCTGACCTAGTACCTTTTTTCCTGGATTATTAGCAATATTGTGGCCGAGGCAAATCACCCCTCACTAATCAGACTGTCAAATGCTACTTTATGTTCTTCTTGAGCACTTTAGAGACATTATTGCCATATTCTGTCCATGAATACCAGATTACAACCATTATTTTCCAAAAACACTCTCTAATGTTGATACTTCGCATTTCATTGCATAACTTTTTCCAAATACTGTGTTACACAGCAGTGAACACGTTCTCACATACAAAGTTGAAGGCAATGAGTGCTTACAGTATGGAAGGTCCATATGTGTAAAAATCAGTAGGGTTACTACCAGGAACATACTGACTTTCACTGTCAACCATTTAAAATCAATTTGAAGGCATTTGGAAAGCATTTTAAAGAGCAACTAGGCATCAATAAAATTTAATTAATTGGGTCTATGGATGCACATGTAAATTGAGTGCTAATTGTGCTAGCAATGCTTTTCCATTAAAAATTAAACTCATGATTAGTAACTAAGAAAGAAAACAGCCAATGTTGTACCATAAACAAATCTCATTTGCTTTAATTGTGCCCCTACTTTAGATAACAATCATAATTTTCCATTTGCTTTGTTAAATATGAACATCTCTTCAGCATGGGAAAGCCAGAACGATTGCCAGTTGTTTCAGATATCACAGAAATATCATTCAAAACTTCTGACAAGATGTTTTTGTTTAAACGGCCTTTGAACAAGAATGGAAAGTTCAGGCACATTGCTTAATGTATAAAGGAGAAAAATAAATTTTTCAACCATATTTTTACAAAGAATTTAATAGTAATGTAGGGGTTGGTGGGATAATATTTCTTATTTAACCAGATCTTCACGTAGGACTGGACTGGGTCTTTGTCTTGCCTGCTTGGGTACAAGGAAAATAAGGCTCTTCATAGTGTTCATTGCCTTGCTCTTAAGGCACAGAGCAGATCCTGCTTATTTCTCATTAGTCTGTGATTCTGTGATTTATTGTTGTGATCTGCCATTAGGTGGACAGAGAAGTTAGGGGTAGCTTGGGTTTAGTTTTGGCCTTGCACTCAGTTGTAAGTCAGGAAAAGAGAGTGTCTTTTGGAAGGCAGTCGTAGCTGACTTTGTTAGGTGTGGAGGGAGCAAAGAAGGCATTTCAGCCCAGCCTGAAGAATAGTGGGATCCTCTAAAGAATTGTGCTTGTCGCTGCCCCTCCTCCCATGTCAGATAAAGTTTGCAAGCATGCTTTCAAGCAGCTTAAATCTCCTCCTAATCTTATAAGAGAAATAGAACTATTTGCTGTTGCTTATATCTACAATGGTTTCTATCTCTTCTGTCTGTCAGGTGACCCCGATCCTAAACCTCTTTGTAAACTTCAATTAAATGTTTAGCCACAGATGGGGATGTGTTTCATACAAGGTTTGGTCAGTGTACTAGCATGTTTTGATGAACCGTAAATTGAGATTATAAAGAAAGTAGATAGAAATTATTCCTGTTGGTCCTCCATCTGATCTGATAAATTCCTGTTTTCACACACCAATTGTATTTTTATGAGAGAAAATGGTTATACGTTCAAAATGGAGGACACAAATTTGTCTCCTTTTTGTTAATGCAAGGCTTGTATTCATTAGCATTCAATCAGAATGGTTTAAGAGGTGGGAAATACAATTGTGCTAAATAGCAACAGAGAGAAATACAGTTTCAGCTTTGAGTTTTGAAGTTGTGGGGATTTGGGTAGATTTTTTTGTTGGTTTGTTGTGGGGGTTTTTTCCTCCCAATGTGTGAGCTACCTTTGGGTTGCAATGTCATTAGTCTGGGCCTTGCTGTCCTGCCTGATGCTGTTTTTGCATGGCAGATTTATAGAGCAGGGAAAGGGTTGTGTTTGAACTGTTAGGGCACTGTTGGCTCTGCTGCAGCTCCTTCAGCTCCAGTAAGTTATTGCCAAAACCAGTCATATTGACTCTGATACAGCTGAGGGCAAGCAGCAGTTTCCCTTCCTGCACTTACTGACTGGCTTTTATTTTTTGAAATTTTTAATAGCTGTGTGTGACTGGATTTGGCAGAATGTCATGAATAGGAGATCTGTTCTTATGTATTGTTATTTATTCATGGTTATTTTTACTTTCTATTAATTGTGAAGGCATTTATTAAACTATTAATGATAAATCTTCCAATTCTGTTTTTAGAAGAATGTCAATTTAAAAAAAAAATAATAGAAATTAAAACAGATCAGTTCATGTTGTGAAGTAAAAAAGTAGTTTGGAAGTAGTTATTTTGTTTGGAATATGTACTATCCAATGCTTACTTCCATCATAGTAGTAATTTATTTTTATATTAGATCAAGAAATGCAAAGAAAGACCAACGATGTGAGACAGTTATCTCAGTCTCTCTTCAAACTCAGCTACTGTTTTTCTTCAAGATCTTGAGCAAAATCACATTTCATGGCAACTGAACATACTGTGAGCTGGTGCTGGTTCTTGCTTTCTAAAAATATGTGAAGGAAAGACCAGGGAAGAGTTAAAAATGTTGAAGCAACTTTCCTAGACAGCAAAGTGGTCAGATCCAAAACTTCATTCTCAGGATAATGTTCTACTATGTAAGGCTGGTTTTAATTTGTTTTTGATTATATTATTGTTTTTATTTATTTTGTAATAGACAGTATAAAAAGGTCCATCATGAGGAATCCATTTTTTCCTCTTATGAACTAATTCACAGGCTGATCGAACTTCAACACCCATAATCATTTCCTTGATAACCGTGCTATATTAGTGGTTGGTTGATGCTATTCCGTCAGTGGTATCCCATGCAGGTGACTTGTCTGAGCTGTTTCTTAGTTCTGTACCATACTGTGAGTTTGGATTTATATAATTTCACACTCTCCTCTGGCTTAAAATGCATGTTATCTACAAGAGGAAGTATCAGAGCTTTATGAAATCTAGTAAGAGAAAAATGAGAGATAGGAAAGCTTTCTGATGTTTGTTTTTCTCATGCTGCTTTGCTTGTGTCAGGTTTCAGGCCTTGAATACCTTTTGGTTTGTCCATGTACTTTTTGTTTGTTAAACTTCATGTGCTTATCTAACTTCCTAATCTCCTGTGGGGATTTGATAACCTTAGTGGTTTTTTCATGCTGCTTCTAGTGCCATGATTAATGGGATAGACCACTAAACTGGCCACCTCCAAAATTATGGAATGTGTTAATCAGATGGGCAGATGACCTCAGGGAGTGCAGTGACCCTTAGGATCAAAGGTCAGATTTAAACAATATGACAAATACAAGGATGTTGTCATTTCAAACTAAAAAAGGGTAAATAGATAAAGGGTAACTTGAGATTGACATACTTATGTCTTGCAGGTTTTATGTATACAAATTAACTTTTGCCATTAATTAGCAAGAAATGTATCTTTGATGACTTTCTATATGAGGACAGAGTTACATGGGAAAGATTACTGGTAAGGTACATGACACAAAAAATGCAATAATTGATTTCAGGTTTAGTGTTTGGTGTAAAACATCCTGTTATTTCTGTGCCTTTATTTTCCTCTCTGTGAATATTACAGAATATGATCCTTCATAAGGCTGTTCAAAAATCGTATGTTCATGATAGTATAGAAGAGCAAGGGCAGTGTTGTTAGTGCTGCTGTTGAGGAGCTGTTTCATGTATTAGCCATTTAACTGGAAACATGATACCATATGGTGGTTTAGTATGGAATTATATTTTTCTCTCTTAATTGTTAAAGTGATCTCTGTAGAGTTGTATGACAGAAGGAAAAAGGCTCACACTTCAGCCTCCTACAGCTGAGAAGAAAGAGGACTTAAATTTGTGTTTTCACTACACTGACTGGGCAGGTAATACAACTTTGTCAAAATTTGAGAGCTCTAAGTTGCACTGGCTGAATAAGCTGGGAACCTGTCAGAGCACTGTATGATTTTTCTGACCACTGCATGGATTCTGCTCAATGCTTCCTACCCCAACCTTTTGCTAAATCTAGGAAATAATTAGTACCAAAATGCATCATGTCAAGGAGAATCATCTGTTATCCTTTATGGTAGCTTTACAGTCTCAGCTATACAAAGCAGCTCAATGCAGAATGGGAGCTTGAATCTTAAGTGTATAAGACAGTGAAACATCAAGCAGACAGTGCTGTATCTTTCATAAAGCTTCTATTCAGCAGGATTTGCAGTGGACAATATAGTCGAGAGTACCTATATCTTGTTCCAGTTATTTAGCATTTTTTCTTATCTGCAGTCCTGAGCATTTCACAAATGGTGTAAAAAGCAGGATAAACCCCTACATTTCTAAATAAACCAAGTATCAGAAGTATTCTGTAAACTTTCATGATGGTCCAAGGGCATCATGAAGCCAAACTCTGTGCTGGATCTTAGTATCTTTTGCTATGACTAATATATCTGCTTAGACTTATTCTCAGCTTTCATTGCCTTTTGAAGTTTTTTTGCTTCCATTTCAAACTTTTGAATCAGTCAAAAGCATCCCTGCTGATTCCCCCCATCACTTATGTGTTGGCTGGTTCAATAAAAAAATTTCTTCCCCCCAGAAGTCCAGATTTGCCTTAGGAAATTCTGTCATGAATGCCCAGATGCTCTGCTACATGTTGGTTGTATTGACAGTAAAGGAGACAAAGCACTGAGGAATAACTCATAAACCATCAATTCACCTTTATTACTTAGATAGAGCTCTAACTTGGTTGTGGCAGTGTGATTGAGTAAGGAACGTAGCTCAGCATAGGAACTAAGAAGGCTAAGTCAGGCTGGAAAGGTAACTCTTTGATATTTTCAATTAATATTCACTTTTAAGACCTGCCTGCCTACTAGCGAAATATTTCCTTAATAGGTCTTCAGATTACTTTTGGTTTCTAGTTAATAACTGAAATGAGTTCTGCTGAATGTGGTCAGTTGAGACTTGAGATGGAATGAAGCGTTCTTTTCTAAGGGCATGTGTATTTATGTTCTATGCTCACACACAAAAAAATAAATCCTTTATAACAATAATAAAAAAGAAAAGAATCCATTTTGCATGAAAACATGTTTTAACTGTATTTGTAACACTCAGTAAATAAATTACAGGTTTTATATCATTCAGAAAGAGCTGCGAGTGATTTATTCAGTTATTAACTTCACACGCTTGGAAGAATGAATTAAATACCAGTCCTTGTTGAAGGCTTTTGGATTATTCTGCTAGAATATACCACTTAAAAGTTTTGGCAGCTCAGTGTGTGTTGCGTGATGAGCAGGAAGGTTTTGTTGCAAGCTGAAGCAGATGAGTCTGTATCCTGACAGTTTACAGCATCTTATAAATTCCATAAAATGAAAATGAATTATGTATTATTGGGTTTACATAAGGTCACCAGATGAACTCTGACCCTTCTCTTTTCTCATTTGGCTCAATTATTAGATGAAATGACAGATCTGATCTCTTTTCAAATTGTATTAGAAGGGGCCTCTTTATTTTGCCCTCTAGCAGCAATTCTCTGACAGAACTAGGCAAGTGCATTAATTATGATTGATTTAGTGGGTCTATAAGGTGATTATTTCTCAAATTCTACTTCTGTGAGAAAACCTTTTGACCTCTCTCAGGCCACACAGCAAATGAAATCCATAAGAAGATTTAAGAGGGGACTGACCAGCGCTGCAGTTTCCTTCTGCTGTTTGAACTCAAAACACTTTGGGACATCCAAGCAAATCCAAAGGATTGAATTACCAGGACATACTGTGGTTAAAATGTTTAACAATTTGATATCTCTGTTTAAAGTAAATGGCATGAAATTGATCACAAGGGGTAAAAAGTCCCCTTTTGAAGGGTGGGGAGAGGGAGTAGCAAAAAGGATTTTTTGCTTTGTAAATTAGATACAATAAAATTATTAAGATGCCTAATACTAAGACAGACGGTGTTAGGTTGCAGTGACAATAGAATTTCAGTCATGTTCGTCTGATAAAATGGCAAAGGAACTTCAAAAATCTCTGTAAGGGTCTACTTTTTCTTGGTGTGACTATAAATATTATGGACTACATGTGTGTATTTGTGTTAAATATATGTGCATTTATACACAACATATATAAACATAGTAAAGAATACAGTTGGAAACCAAATCTGAGTTCAAACAGGGAAACTGCACACTATACATTTATTCCTCAGTTACATTAATGCTTTGTTTATAGGCTAATAGAAATGTGAATCCTGTTTCCAGCTAAACCACTCTGGGTGTGGCAATTCTGTGGGGGGCGTGCAGAAGTATAACATACAAGTGCAGTAATTCCAGATATGAGGTTTGTGTAACAATGCCTTTTACAACTCTGTTGTTAGAGGGGATGTGCACTGAGAGAGGTTTGAGAGCAAAGCTTGCTGGTCCTCTCCTACCAGCTCAGACCAGCCCATGTCCCCTCTGCCGTGTCCATTCTGCCTGATTAAAGGTTTGCTAAGTTGCAACTTCTGATAACTGGTCTCTAGAAATAAATAGAGGTGTAGGGGATATAGAAGTAGGCGAATGGAAATAAAGTTAAATATGCTTTTCCTTGCTAGTCCAGATTTCTAGCTCTATTATTGGAATAGTGAGTGTCTTGGAAATGCAAAGTAAATACTCTTTTTTTCCTTTTGAAAACCAGATACTTTTAAGATGGTAATCATGAAATAGTGATCTTGTTAATGCTCAACAGCTGAATCAAGTCTATATTTATTGAGCACATCTGTTGCAATATATTAATTAGGAGTACTTTAAATTTGTTTGGGAGTTTTTCATGTACTTGTGGAGATGGATGCTATTATTCAAGCAGATCCTTCAAGAACTCCTGAACAATATTCTGAAAACCTAGCTAATCCAAATGAGGTTTTGACAGTTGATTTCAACTTTCTAGATGTAAAACTAAACAAAAGAAAAAGAAGCAAAATAAAATGAGAATAGGAGACAGATTTCAGTGCTCCACAGGTAAAGAAACTTAAACTGCAGTTTAACATACTACCTAAAATAATTTTGTTCTAATTACTTTCCTGAAGCAGAGGATTAACTTTTTTGTGTGAAATAATTTAGGAATTTTCTTCAGCTGTAGAAGGTACATTAATTTCCCCACTCTGCTTGACATAGGGTGATCTGAAGTTAAAATCTCTGCTTTGAACCAGGCAGAGAAAGAACATGAGCTGGCTCTCGCGGTGCAGGAAGCATCCCTGCTGTTTAGTACATGCGTTTGTGCACATACAGTAAAACCGGGAACCAGGAAACAATTGTTTTTCTGCAGCTCTGCTCCAAGCAGCATGTGTGATACTTGGACACCAGTCACAGGCAGTGCTGGCTGTACTCTAGTCAGACCTGCTAGTGACACTGTTTCAGGGAGACAAAAAAGCTGGATGGTTTTCAGCTACCCTGTGCCACGTTATTCCAGGTTGTGGCCTTGTTTGGTAGCTGCTTTCCCATAAAACTATTGCTGCTGATCAACCCCTTTATCACTAGTAAGTGGCATGTGGTACCTCAGCAAATCTTCTGGATATTTCCCTTTACTAGCATAAAGGAGAACACTGCAAACAACTTCATTAGCATCCTTTGCAGGAGCACAAAATATTTAAATAGTAGAGTGCCTGTTAAACATTTATTACTCAGTTTTCTGGGGAATTCCTTACTGTCTGAATCAATCTCTTCAGCCTTGCAAATTCTGGTGCAAGAGCATGTGCAGAAGCAAGAAAAGCACAGCAGTTGTCTTTGTGTTATTTATCAGCTGTTCTTCCAGATCTCTGCAGGAGATCTTAGCACAAATCCTGTCACATTGACTGGTTTGGCTGGTTCATCACTGTGCTCTGCCAGTAACCTTGGTAAAGACATAACACCTGCATTAGTCAATGCTGTGCCTCTGCTCCTTTTTAATGATACTGCTTTTATTGAACTTATTATGATTATAACTATGCTTGCTCTCACAGATTTGCTGGCATAGGCACTCCTGCTCTGATGTAGTGTTTCTGATGTTATGATTTTGTTCTTGTATTGAAAAATAGTAAAAAGTTGTAATGTCTATTTTTTGACACCGGAAAAGTAAAGAATGTCCAGTGAAAACAAGCTGATAACTGAGGTCATGCTAATTCAGTAAAGTACCTTAACTTGGACTCATGTTCAAAATGATGGCTTAGAGCTGCCTGGTATGTTCTAGCATTGTGTGGGAAGCTATAGCAGCATCTTAGACTACAGTGAAGAGATGGTTCATTCTCATAACTGATAATTCAGACATTCAGTGCAACCACTAGAATCTTTCAAAAGACCGCTTTTTACTGTAATAGAATATAAGCTATCTTTTTCTAAATTATACAAAATCAAACTCCAGACCTTTCCTCAGCTCCGTTGCCCTTCTCTGCACATGCATATAGAGACATAAAACAACGGAGATGGGAAAAATTGGGAGGTCTGCTCCTGGTTTGAAGGCAATTGTATGTATATCCATTGTGAAGTTAAATGATGTTTCCAGGTACGCTATATTATTATCTCTGTAGAATTGTCAGAGAATATTTGTGTGGGGCTTACCACTTTTCTGACTCTTGTAATTTTTTTTCATTTTATAGCCAGAAAATTTTAGGAAGTACATAGATTTTACCAGTTTTTTTCTCTAAGGATGCAATGGAAGTCTTTTTCTAGATATGTTTATATTAATCTTACAATAATGTAATATGCTTGACTCCTCTCCTGACAGGTTTTTACTGCTATGGTTGCTATGAATTACAGATTCTATATGTTATGACATTCTAAAAATATCTAGCTAGTAATAATAGACTTTGAATATTGCATCTCAGGAGACCAGTGATAGCTTAATTTACCCTGCTCTACTTGTAACTAACCATTTGTGTGATGCTGGTCTGTCGTAGGGTCCTGCAGGGATGCTTAAACTTTGAGATGTTCCATGGTCACTTCCTGCATGGCAAAGTGGTGCATGTTCAGTCTAGTAGCAAAAGTTACTCTATTCTTGTAATTTTATGCTTGTCTTTGATCTGTACATAAACAGACACTTATGTCTGATGTGTGAATAGAAGGGTACTAATGTGGGCTTTATGCAGTATTAAGTTGTCCAGGTAGACATCCCAAGTACTGTTTATATGAATTCTGCATAGCTCAGTATTCATTTCAGTCTTACCATGCTGATAAATCAGCTTAGATTTCTCTTTAAGAAGTAGATGTTAATAATTCCAGTGTCTGATTATGTCAGACTAGGCCTCTAAAAGCCTTGGGTTTAGAATTTATAAGTCCCTTGCAAACTGTAATGTTATTTATGATAATGACTATTTTTTGTTTGTGAGCAACTTGATCTTGGACCTGAGGCCATTGTTCTCAATACAGCTAAGAGCTGAGGCAAATTGGAAATGATGTTCAAAGGTTACATTTTCATCTGAGTTCCTTATGCCTTGTTTAGAGATAACTTTCTGCTCAGAAAGCTCTCTTCACTTGGCTTGAATCTGGAAAGAAAATGTGTTGCATTTTTAATACTGACACAAACAAATGAGTTGATTTTAGTTTCTGTCATCCACAAACTGCTATGTTTATAATACCATGAGTATATTAATGGACAGATTTAATGATATATATATATTATTTCTGTCAGAATCCTCTAAATTACTTTTGCTACCACAAGATACAAAATGATGATGTATTTCAGTGAACAAAGGAAGGTAGGTTATGCTTCTAGTGCCCATAAATTCTTTGTTTTAAAAATATCCAGGCCCTTGATACAGTACAGTGCTTTTCAAGAGATCTGCTGGTAAAAATTAACCAGTGGGGTGGAAGAAGGTTTCCTGATGCACATACGTGGATCACATTTCCCCAGCCCATTTTTCCCATTCCAAAGGTGGCATTGACTGACCTCCTGCCTCGTTACAGTTTCTCAGTTTTGGTGGCTGCTGGCACAATGTGTCACCATGAAAAACATGCTAAGCTGTGAAATATTGCTATGCTTGGGGCCAGAATCATCTTGCCATAATCTTGGAAAGCATTTTATCTCATATGATTTATTTTTATTTCTTTTTAATGTATTTCATATCTTAAAGTTACTTTTAAAGAAGTCTGTGCCCCCTAGTTTTGTTGATTGCCCTTTTCAGCTCTGATAGTTGTCTACTATACTCCTACTATTGTTTTGGGATTTGTTTCCTTTTAGTAAGAGGATTCAGGAATGGGGGGTTGAGGGTGGAGATAAGGAAGAGGTTTGGTTTTGTATTTATTATGCCAGTTATCTAAGAGATTTGATCCCTTCAGCTTTCGCTGTTCCTTCAAAACTCTGTTGCCATCCAAAAGCTGGGAGCATTGTTAGAGATTGACAGTAATTTCAGAGTCTGAAAAATCATAAAATGAAGAGGAATATTTAATCTACTTTTAAGATTTTCAGCCTGCACACCTGTGTAAAAGGTGTGCAGCATTACAAAAACAAGCTTTCAAAAACTAAGTGGGAGCAGTTTACTGTGCTGCCTCCACTTAATTGCCTGGAAAAAAACAATGCGCTCTCATGAAATTGATATATAAAAGGAGAGTCAACTTAAGGTTACAAGGGTGGTTTAGTATTGAACAACTATTTACTCTTCAAAGTCTTGGCATTTTGAAAATCTATTTTATTGTTGTTTTAAAGTAGAACTTGCTTTTTAATTGTATCTCAGAAATATAGCTATATCCTCATTTCTTCCTCTTTTCTTGACATAAGCAGGATTCAAATCTTCTCTCCATAGTAAAGGTCTCCCTTTGTGAACTAAAAGTAAGTAAATGGAAGTAATGTAAGCCATTCATCTAGATGAAGATAAATCCAGAGGTTTCCTTTGGAGCAGTCAGTGCAGCAGCTTGCAATCACAGAAAAAGAGAGTATCTGACCCTCCTTTTTCTGAAGTTACTGACAGAGAAAATTAATGTCACTGTGGTAATTATGTACTTATGCTGCACTGTGTTGTGTAATTGTTACCTGTAGATGTTTGTTTTGTTTCGTTTAGCTTTTTAAGTCATGCATTGGTGCAAAGACATTCAGTTTTTAACAATAAAGTATGTTTCAGTGATACTGTCCTGTACTTACTGAGAGTAATTTAGAAAGGTAATATGGAAACTTGATGAGCCATCATAATTTATCAGGCAAAACATCATGTATCGTTTGAGGGGCATGCCACAGAAAGCAGATGCTCCACTCTAAAAAAAAAAAAAAATCCTATATATATGTTTTTTCCATGAGAAAATCAAATCTCTAACTTCTTGAAGTTGTCTTTACTCCAGTCTTTTAGCAAGGTTTTGAGGTATTTGATCTTCTTACAAGGCCTTCGTTTCTTTTCTTAGACCTTGCTGCAAGTAAAAGAATTATGAAAGGAAAATGGTCTCTTGTGAATGCAATGCAAATAGTTTTCTCCTTCTATTTTGAGCTCTACATCAAGTAGAATCATCTTACACTCTAGTTTGTCAGTACTTTTTAATTATTCTCATCAGCATTTTCTAATCCGGCCTGAGAGCCTGTTGGGGAAGAGAAGGCTATCAGATGACTTGTGTTGTTTTGGTGTTTGTTTTGGTTGAATGTTTGGTATAATTATTTACTTTCGATTGTGATGTGAGCAAGTATGTATTGGTTGTATTTTCAGCATGATACATTTTCAATTTACAGCAAAGACAAGTAGAACTTAGCTTTCTGTTTGCAAGTTGTTAATCTGAGTAAATAAAATTCTAAATAGTAAGTACCAGTTAGTTGAGGATTACAGAGTGTGTGCAAATGGGATAAATTTGTCAAAGTGTTTTAAAAATCTAAATAATCAGGCAGTGTGTAAAAGCAACAAAAAATTTACAGGTGTAGGAAAGGGTTGGGTGCACTAAATTTTCCTGCAAGCTGTTTATTTATGTTTCCTGTGATAGAATCCAGTATTTCAGATCAGGTCCCATTCTTCAGAAAATGAATTAGATATGAGAAAGATTATTTGGATTTAATTGTGTAGCGGGGTGGAAATTATAATTGACTAGATGATTAAAAGGAAAAGAAAAATCTTTGAATCTAAACAAACAAGATAATGCCACTCTAACTGAAAGGGTGTCGAACCATTCCCACAGTGTTGGCTGACTCTAGAGAATAATTTGCCTCACAGGTTCAAGTAATTTCATATGGATCTTCTTTGCTCTGTCCTACAACATTTTCCTGTTTAGAAGTAGTAGGGGTCTCAGTAAAAGAGTAGAAACACCACAGTAATGTAATGCAAAAGTGACCTTGGTAAAAGAATCTTGGCAGTTTTATATTCAATAAAGAAATACAAATCCACAGAAAGATTCTGAGAAGGGGGAGGAGGGGAGTAGGAAAAGGAAAAAGAAAAAAAAAAAGCCACACCACAGATGCTCAAGTGTTCATTACCCAAATCTTTGCAGGAAGCAATTGAATAGAATTACCTACAAAGGGAATGTGGCATTTTAACATTATACAATCATGTTCCTCATGGCAGGTGACATCTATCTCCTTGACGGAGACTGTATCTCAAAAATACATTCACTGAGCTGTCTATAAATTCAAATAAACCCTGCAATTTAATTTTCAACATATCCATATGTTTGAGAATCAAGCTTTCAGCAGTTGAGTACAGTTTGTGTTGATACTACTGTACCCTGTGAATAAGGAGGAAAAAATGCAGTGCCACTGCAGCCATGGCCAGGTTTAGCAGAGGTCTGCAGGGCAGAAAGGATTCGTCCCAGTGTTCTGGGTCTAATTCAAGATCCAGTCAATAGAATTTCCAAGAGGTTCATCCTTTCTTGTTTGGTCAAACGCAACCTTTTTCATGGTTTAGGGGAACTATGTCATTAGTTAGAAACACAAAGAACCAAATGTGTCATTGTGCACCATGGAAATGCAGACAAGAATCTTTTAAGATAAAATAAAACCATTAATTCTTTAAGGAAAATAATACAGTAGAATGCGCATTCATTTAACTTCTTAAGTATAGATTTTCAGAATATCTGATAAATTATATTGTTTGCAAGAAAGAGAACACCTGAGGCAGCTGCTGTAACAAAAGGAGAAATGTAGTTGTTATTTTTTGGTTTTCAAAAAGGCAGTTCCCAAATAATTCTCATTCCTTTATGTGTGTCCGATTGTATTTTTGCTAATGAAAGATGTTGTCTTATGAGCTGAAGAAACAGCTTGAAATAACTTAAAAATTTTCTCCTCTGGAATGTGATAGTGTAGGTTGAGAAATGTTGGTCTATTCATGCAGTCAGTAGGATCAATGAGTTTGTTGGGATGAGTCAGAAAATTCCTAATAGCCTAAAGAATTCAAAGATGTTTATAATAGTAATCACCAGCGAATCTCCAGAATAATGGCTGGGGTTTCAAGTGCTCAGTCATTTCATTCCAAGGTTTTGGCACAACCTGTGGCTCTATGGTGGTTATGTGAAATTTTGTGTAAAAGCATACCAAAACAAAAGCTGTTCCCTTGGCATGCTGTTGGGCCTGACCCTACAAACCTGAAAGGGGAAAGCAAAAACTCCCGCTGCACAACCTGCCCTACCAAGACCTGAGTGCCAGGAAGATGTGTGAGCTCAGATCAGTTCACCCCTTGTGTGCTGCCCAGGCCAGAGAACCCCTGGCAGAGTCCTGACTAGGCAGCATGAATAGAAAAGCAGCAAGAGACATCCTTCATTGCATGAGGAGTGGCCTCACTAGGTCTCAGTCTGGAAATGTCAGGTTCTGGTAATCTCAGCACTCAGGGACCTAATCTGTGACACTCGGTGGCAAAAGCATGTTTGGAGACATATTTAGCTTTTATCGAGCTGGCAAAGTATTGTCACATATTTTGTTCACTGGCACATGAGGTTTCTGTATTCATTTGCATACTTCAGCCTTTTGAAGGCCGAAGCTAGGATGTGTCAGACCTGCAGAGCAATGAACATTTGTACAACAGGGTGAATTTGAGTACTAAAATGAGTAAAAGTCAGTACTGGGGTACTCCAGGGTCAATTCTTTTCATCAAGGAGAACATGATGATCTCCCATCAGACTGTTAGTGATTTGGTATATGAAACTTAAGAAGACACCAATTTTTCATGTCTTGGATCATATGCTATTTCTGTTCTTCACAAACAAACTTTCTGAGCTGCCCCAAGGTGCCAGAAGTTTGTTACTCATATCTGTTAAGACTATAATAATCAGTATGTTCAGTAAATTTTCCCTGCCAGGTATATTTTTAATCCCCTCCCCCCCCCCTTTTTTTTTTTCTCAGAGGAGAATCTGCTGTTGAATATTTTGGTACACCTAACATTAAGAAGTTAAACATATATAGATAGCTAGTAAATTATGAAAATATGTATTTATGTGACATAACGTTAAGATACAGGTTTTCATGTCATCTTCATCCTCTCATTGTGAGGCCTTCAGATTTGAACCCTGGCCACTGATATTTTTTAAGATAATAGAACTATGTTGACTTATCCTGCCAAGCATATGGTCCTTGAATTAGTGGAAGTTTCTGCATAATGTTTCAGAAAACATTTCACTGATGTTAGATAACAGGATCTTGTTGTGGAACAACTACATGGGATACTTTATCTTATTCACATCTAACACAGAGCCTTTTTTAATTAAAAAAAGAGGTGCTAAATTATTTTAGAAGTTAATTAATTAATTGTAGTCCTTGAAAACATTCCTGCAATGTTCAGCTAAATTCTAATCCGCTGCTAATATTTCAATTTTTATAATACAGGATAATTTGTATGTATAGGAATTTTCTGAAGTCTTCTGTTATTGTTTCGTGGTTTTTTTCTGTTTCAAAAAATATTTTGACTAAAAAACATGGGAGCAAACATTTAAAAAAATGCAGTGATGGAGCTTTGAAAATTTATTGCACAGCTGGGGGCACTTAAAGAACTTAATTAACAAGCTCCAGCCTTCACATTCTCTCTCTTTAAGGGGAAAAAAAATCAGTTAAGGTTTGTCCAATTAAATTTTAGAAGAGTTTGTTGATAAAAAAAAAGCTGTGATTGTGAGCTTACAGTTTAAAAAGAGAAGCTCCAGAATAATGAAAACTTGCAAGCTGATTAATTCAGTGGAAAGCTGCTCTGTGCATAGTTTCCACAAACTCATAAGCACTTGGGCATTTTTAGCCCAAATTTAATTATAGCCTTTGATAATCAGGCTTCGCTCAAAAGAAATCCCCTTCTTCCCATAATACTTGGTGATGTAATGCTCTATTATAACTCAGAACTCTTCCCCCAGCACCAAAAACAAGCCGTCTTCATGTCAATAGCAAAAAAAAAAAAGGTGACCTCTCTGAGTTTTACATTTCATGTTCTGCAAACTGATATAGATCTTCCAAGGCTGTGGTGGTTTTGGGGTTCTTTTTGTTGTGTTATAAGGGTTTGGGTGGTGGGGGCTTTTTTGTTGTTTTGGTTTTTTTGGGGGATTTGTTTTTTTTTTTTTTTTTTTTTTTGTTTTTTTGGGGGTTTTTTTTTTTTTTTTTTTTTTTTTTTTAGTTTGCTACTGACTGAAAACAGCTAATAAAGGCTCAGTTCAAAGCTGTCTATTTCTTAGTGGGGGGGAAAGATGTTATTCTGACATCATTGCTCTGAATGAGCAGCCTGTGGTTCATACAGTATACGCTCCCCTGGAATGACAAATTTTCTGCCTTTTTCTTGGGGGGAATGTTCAGGCAAAAGGAAAAAATGCATAAGAGAAGCAAAGAAAATTCATTTGTATAAGCTGGCCCCCCTACTGTGGAATTTTCAATTATATATATCTAATTATGGCTGTCAGTTGATGAATTGAGAAAAGACATTTTTTGTCCCCCCTCCTTTTTTTTGTCTCTTCGTCATCTCTTCTGTTAGAATGATTATAGCACACTTACACAACTAATTGCCTTACTGCTTATTAGTGATACAATTATGCAGGCCAGACTCCTTGTGTGAACAACCATCTGCAGAGAAAAAAAAAGTGACACTATTCAAAACTATCCATAATTTAACCAATGTTATTCCAATGCACTGAGCTCAGACAATTGTTGGGCCTTCATATTTCATACCCACCCTAGAAAAAGAGGGTTGTGGGGTTTTTTCTTTTTTCCCCTCTCTTTCTCTCTTTTTCTCTGTGCACTGATTCACCTCTTTAGACTCACTGTGAATTGGAAAGAAAGGAAGAGAAAAAAAGTGCTTCATATGTCAACAAAAAGGAGGGAAGTGAAGCATGGCTAATGCCCATTCCTCCTGTGGGCAATTTTTCTTCAAATTTTATACTAATAGGCATTTTTTTTCTGCTTTAGAAACAGTTGAGAAAGTGCAGATGTCCTGACCACAGAAATCTGTGTATGTACATTTGTTGGCTTTTAAATGGTCTTAAAGCAACTGATGTACGACAGAGAGCAGAGTAGAAAGTTTGCAGTGCATGTAATTGGTCCTTAGGAGAACGTGTAGGGAATGTCTTTCTGTCGCAGCTCCCAGAGCGGTAGGTGTTGTGTTGGAAGCCAAACAGGTGAAGATGCAGGAGTCAAAACAAAGCTTTTTGTGTTGCTGATTAAGCTAATGTGGAATATTTAAATGTCTAAAAGATACTACTTTAAAGTTGTAGCTTAGAGATAATGTCAAAATGGCTTCCCCAGAAGTGAGTCAGAGAAGAGCTTTATTTCTGTCATTTACCTTTGTTTCTCTCTGTGGTTGTATTTGTCAAGTCTCTGAAATGTCACTCTACCATTACTGTATTTTCAGGATAAGTAGGTAGAAAATAAGTTGTGGAAACCAGAATTTATTTTTCTTTTTCTTTTCTTTCTTTTTTTTTTTTTTAAAGTCAATATGAGACTAGAAAACATACTTAGGAAGAAAGAGCAAAACTTTGGTGTTAGTCCTTCTCAACATGTGTTGCAGAGGGCTTGTATTTCTTTTGGCTTACTAGAATGCAGTCTAACTGTAAAATAGGGAAGAAAGAAGACATATGCAATCTGCCTTAGAGGTACAGCTACAATTGTCTTGGAGATACAGTTAAAAATACACAGTTCTTGTATTTCCAGGCTTTAAAAAATGTCAGTGACTATGTCAAGGAGAAGCCATCAGTTGTCTTGAAAGAGGAAACTTGCGATTCCCTCCTCATTCTTCCGACTCTGTCTGGTGCTGTTTGACTGTCCATGTGCACAGCAAACATAGACTGAAGGGTACATGATACTGCCTTTTCTTGCACTTGTAGAACTTTTTGGTTCTTTAGGTCAGTGTTCTGATGTAAGCCTGGGTTTGGACCACTGGATTTTGGAGGCTTAGGTTTTAGAAATTTAGTTGTTCCCCCTGATTCATTCAGATTAAGTCTAGTGTCATTTATCTGTAACAATTTTAATGCAGTGCCCTGTTATTGTGAGCATGCCTATTAGAACAAGAATGAGCTCTATTTGTCTTCAAATAGGAATCCTGCTGGTTTGTTCATGGAGTCTCTGAGGGGTCTCCTTTAATCTCAGTGATTTAAATGCACGTTCAAAACTGAGAACTCCAAATTCCTTAAAAATGGTGTATTTCAAATGTCCAATTTATATGAGGAGGGGATTACAAATCCAGTTTCTCATGAGTCTAGTCCTGAATTTCTCAACTTTGAGACCTGTCAGCTATGACAGGAAAGAAGAGAAGCCCTGCCTTGCAAATTCATGGTTTACTCATGCCTAGGTTTTGTGGAATGGAGCGTTTCTATTTTCAATTAATTTAACTTTTTTTTTCCAGTAGATGCATCCAAGTGGTTTAATGTTGTGTTCCTGCAGTTTGTTTGGTGGTGGTGGTATCTGCTGTGTGATTGTTTTATCTTCAGTGTATCAGTATAATGTTCCTAATAATGCCAGTAAGAATCTGGCATCGGAGAAGGTTGCAGCCTGAATAATTCCATATTGGTCTTTCCTATCTGTTCTGGAAAGTAAACCCTATTTTTCTGCATTCTGAAATCATAGCCTAAATCAGAGGAATAATAGTGGACACAGTTAATTGTTCAGTACCCCACAGAGTACATGCATACCAAGACACCTCATGTTTCCGACTGTAAAATGTGCTATTAATACTTCAGGCAACCTGACCTTCTAAGAAGCTTTACAGATTTCCTTCTTCACTTAAGTATGGATGACAAAATATCTTTGAGCTGTCTCAGCTCTGTAATAACTGGTGCACTGCTCCCAGCAGTTACGAGTAACATAAGGCATCATGTTATCTTTGGTACTCTGTACAGAGAAAAACTGACAATCTAATTATGCAGCTTAAAAAAAAAAAAAAAAGGCTTCTGATCAGCATGGTATGACAAAATGTCTGGGAATAATCTGGATAGTCACATACCCGAGCACTGGAGATCCCAAAAGACAGATTAAGACCTTCTGATATTATAGCCTATTTCATAGTTCCAGAACCTTCCCCATGATGTTAGAGGGGTTGTGGCAATAAAAACTGTATTGAATAACAAGGAGAACAAAAACTGTAGTGGTATTTAAAATTGTATCTGCATGCATGCATGCAAGGCAGCTAAAGTATGCAGAGGCAGCTTTAATGCTGCTGTGTCCCACACTGTGTGTGCCCTACTTAGCATGCTTCAGGGTTTTTTTTTTGGATAATTTCTTGTGTGCATGTCTAGACTGTCTTGAAGCAATCTAAGTGGAGTATAAGATGTAACTTAACATAAGCTTATTTATCTGCCAAAAGCACACCCTGCAAGAAGATTATTTTCTCTTTACTGGTTTTATCTGTCTACTTTGCCCACTTCTAAAAAACATTCAAAGCATACGCAGACTTACAAAACAGAAAATGGTTCAACAAAGGGGCTGGAGGTGTGATAATGGCTGAAGGACAGTTATTTAGACACTATTCTTTACCACTTTTAAACTTGTTCAGCATCTGTGCTGCTTAAATATTTATTGAATTTAATTACTTAGAGATTGTCAGGAAGAATTATCCATAGGAAACTCCTATGTGCCAAAAAAAAAAAAATTAATCGAATAGCAAGCAAACAAAAATTCAAGTGAGAGAGGGAAAAGAAGTATGGAGGTGCATAAATGCCAGCTGCCATTTCAGATAGCTCAAGGTTTTCCAGAGGAGATCTCTTTGTGTTTTAGAAACCATCTAGCAAAGTGGATAGGATGCACTTGATGACATGGGAAATCTTGGGAGGGGGGAGGGGGGTGCTGGTGGGGTGTTGTTTGGTTTTTAATTTAGGATGTGAACTTCTGAAGTTTTGATGGATACCTGTGATCACCAAGCTGTTGAGTAGGAGAGATGTATTTTCAGCCAGTTTTTTCATGGTAAATGACAGAAGTTACTAGTTTTGTTTCTTGTTGAAAAGCAGCATGATTGCAAGTCTTAATTTTTCATGAAACAGATGCCTTGTTCCCCACTGAGTCCTGTCACTGAGCACTGAGTGTGCTGAGAAGGTGTGCTTCTTTTGGGCATTCCATTATCATCCAAATGCCTCTTTTTGGCTCTCCAGTCATTTCTAATGTACCCTAATGGTTTAGTGTTTTGAAGAAATCCAGTGGATATGCACGGAATTCATAAACTCCCTTAACTGTTACTGCAAATCGTATGATTTTAACATCTTTTAGAGTGTGGGGGTGTGTGTTATGGGTATTTCCTTTGTAATCCACTTCAATGTATGTAAACTTTAACAGGAAACATTGGATTGTAAGGGGTCACCATTCTCTTCAGCTTCAGTTAGAGATTTGAGAACGTATAGGAATAATTACAAACTAGTATTTCACTTTCCAGTTTCTCCTTCTCTAGAGATAATCAATTATCTAAAAACCATATTTCACAGTCCTTGTAGCTACTGGTATGACACTGGGAACCAGCCCCACAAACGTACACGTTTGCTTTCTGCTGTTTTGAACTTTTCCCCATGGATTTTGTGTTTCTCCCATGGCACTCCATGCACACCAGACAGTAACTCGGTTGGATCCATAGGAAACATGGAAAGCTTTGCACCTCTCTGTCCCTTCCCTGTGTGCTGCTCATGGGCATGGATAGTCAGACTGGGAATTTTTGCCCCTTTAATATGAAAAGCTGCTGTCAGGGTTTGTGATCTGGCCCCAGATAACATGTTAGAACTATTCAGAAATAGAATAAAAATATTATTGACATTGTACAAGAGAATGAAACAAAATAATGGATTTTGAGGTACAATGAACTGCTGAACCAAACAAAAAAATCCATCTCTTCTTACTCAAAATCGCTAGGATTACACAAAATGTGAGAGGCTCAAGTTTTTTCTGGTATTTACTTTCAGGTGTTTATGTAGGTTTATGGAAATGGTTCTATAACAATGCTAAATATATTCTGAGGTGAAATTTTCTGTTTCTCTGAATTGGATCTTAAAAGCATTTTTATGGGAACTTTTTCTTCATTCTTTTCCCCTCTCTCTGCTTTGAAGAGGATAAAACAAATACATGAAACAAACTGATTAAATGATTATTTTTTTTAACCGAAGATGAGAACTTTTTTGCTTGATTCTTATGCAAGAATTGCTCAAGCATGTTTCCCATAAATAATGTCAAAGTGGCTTGGGGTAGGTATAAAGTAAATAAAATGGCTGACAAAAGACTGAATGTTAGAATTTCGGCAAGAAAATTCCAGGCAGAACTCTGCTGAGGAGTTGGGACTTTCACTTCAACAATCTTTTTACTTTTTTTATTTTTTAAAACAGTGAAAAGGAAAACTAAAACCAATTACCATTGCCAAGTATCTAACCCCCAGTATTTAAGTGTGAGTCTGGACGTTAGAGCAGAGTCACAGAATGTTGATTGTTTTAGCTTTGTCCCAGAAAACAAACTTATTGTTACCTGCAACTTTTTTATATGTTTCCATGCCTGTCAGCTCTTCTATTATAAGTTTAAAACAACTCTCACAAAAACCTTATTATGGTATTATTAACAAATATTCTTCTTCTTAAAGCAACTTAGTCTAGAAGGAATTAAATATCACAAATTTACATGCACTAACTGGTATCAGGATTTAAATGAGGATATATTTGACCTGTAATTTTTTGTACTGCTATGGTAATTCTGCAAAAGCCTCTGGAGCATGATGTTCAAAACTTAATTATATCTAGATCATTCTATTTGCCATAAGAGTTGCAATGATTTACAAAACCTTTGAAACAAATAGTATAAATGTATGAGAATAAGCATATTCCATATTCCCTATATTTTGGGTGATACATTACCTAAATGAGTGAAGACATTCCTGATATTTAGGTTTTTAAGACCTTACAAAAGTATAGCTATATTCTTCTAAATGGAAGTCAAATGAAGATTAGCTGTAAAATATATACTTTTCTATCATAAAGATTAACTGCTGAAGCCATTTTTGCATGACATGGCAGGTTTGTCATCCCTTCTTCAAAAATGTCGCAGTTACCTTGGATAAGTCAGACATTGTTTTTTATTTTCATGTTGACCAGGTCTAACCTGGGCACTGACCAACACAGGGACCTTAAAGAAGTCATGCACCATCACCAATATTAAAGTGGGGAGGAAAAAAAATTTAAAAATTAGGACAAATGAAATAACTTGCATTGGTTAAGAAATCACTTAGCCTGTTATTATTTTACACAACCAAATACAGTGCTGGGCATAATCTGCTGCCTTTCAAGTAGGAAAAAATGCATTACTTATGCAGAGAATGTTTCTAATGTAACAAAGAGAAGGAATAAAAATGCCTTACAACAGTTTTATTAAAAACAAATTCCCACAGTAAATACATATACACTCTTGTACCATGGTGAAACAGCCAAAGACATCACTGTTAAGTGCTATGGGAAGTACTTATAAATTACTTGAAATAAAAAACATTGTTGCCTGGACATCAGGGTTGAAATGCTGCAGTTTGTAATAAATTAACACAGAACTTCACTTCCCCTCCTCTAACAAAGCAGCCATTTGTCTGAATAACCCACATTCAGCTGTGAGTTATATTTTCACAACTGCAACTGCATTCATTTGCAAATCATTCTCCAGTTTTAATGCTGAAGTTTTAAATACCTTAAGAACTAATAAATAAAGCAAAGTAGAGCAAACAGTTGGCTTGTAGCCTAAAAACTGGCCTAATTTCTGGGGGGTTTTCTTTCTTCTTTTTTCTCTTTCACAGTAATTTTGTACATGTCTGACATTTCTTTAAGCTGTGTTTTGTTTTTAGTCTGAATGTTTTTTCACAATATTTAAATTTAGTGAGAACATTTCATATTAGCAGCAAAAATAAAGACTATAGTTATTCAGGTTTGAATATTAAAAAGCTCCCAAGGATTTCATTCCTTGACTAGTTTCAAATAATCTTTGAGTTACCTTGAGATTTTTCGGCTGTAAATCACTTTTGTCTCTTGAAAACAGTTTTTTATTTGCATTGATCCTGAGCTTTATGTAAATTTTTACTCTGGAGTATGAGTGTCTTATTTTCCTGGATAAATTTTAAATATAAATCAGAGAGCTATTTACTATAAAGGAATCCGTTTTCATTACATATTGGGTAAAAATAAATGTGATCCTTTATGGATATTTAACTAAACTCTTCAAAGTAGTGTGATAGAAACATTTATTTACAAAAGTTGAGTTCTGAGGTTATTTTCCCGGCATTATTGAAGGCTGGTTTCTATAGACAGAATCTTAGGCTTTGTTCCGCTTACTTGTTTTGTTTTGAATAAATTCCTGCGGACATGCCTGAAAGGGTTGGTAGTCATTTTCAGGAAGTGAAATTTAGGGAACAAAGTTCCTTGCAGAGACTACTTGGGTTTAGAATTGATCAAGTTTTCATAAAAAGGGATTTGAAAGACTTCTAAAATCTCTTTTCTCCTTTTGTGAGAGTAGCCCATCTGCATGGTGAAGGGTTTCTTAGTGTAAACAGTGCCCCATGAATAGAAGCATACAACTCTAATGCAAAGCCTTAATTTACAAAAATATCTTGTGTTCATATTAGTTTGCATTGTATCCACTTCTTCAGCACTGAGCATCAAGGTCAAATATTTGAAGCTATTTCTTTTAACTGCAACTGCTTATTTTTCAAACATTACAGCAGCTTTTGAAGAAAAAAAAACCATTGTGGTCTGAGTTCCCTTCTGTCCATCCTGCCCCCAAGCTCCCATTAAATGCATGTGAATCACTGTACACACACCAGACACCTGTGTGCTTAAAGCTTTGAGATCATCCCATCTCTCTGCAGCTTTAAGGACAGGTTGCAGTGTCTTGCCTCGCTTAACATCTATGCTAATTTGAGGGTGAAGGAGGCAGTTCTACATACCTCTTCCCTCCTACCCTCCATTTAATTTACAGACAAACATGTCTTCTTGCCGGTGCAATTTAAAGCTATTTGATTTTTCCCATCGGCAATAGAAAATTATCTGTATTCTGCTAAACTAAATGGAGAAGATAAAAATAAAAATACCTAGCTGACAAGGTGGGAAGAGGAGAGACTGCCGCTTTTGAGATGAGATTACTTAGATTGCTTTAGCTGTGACGTGAAACTGCCCCCTATGAGATACATTGTGGAATTGAAGATGGGTAGAGAAAGGGAATTCATTTTTGAAACTGGGCTTATAGGTATAATGCTACAATTTCTCAGGTGTTTCTGTAGTCCCTCTATTGAAGAAACTAACTGCAACTCTTCAATTAACAGATTATTTATGTGCTTATGTATTTCTAAGGGAAATGGAATCTGTTTAGCCATCCATCCTACTGCGCTGCCTCTGATAATTTCAGTTATGGTCTAGGCTACCTTAAGCAGGCAGTATTTTTAACTAGAGGAAGAGAGGGGTGTGCAGGTGCCTTGCTACATCCACACAGCACAGATCTCAGTATTCAGCGTGTGCAATGTGCCATGTGTACCCAGTATCACTTTAACTTGTGCATCAGTAATGTGGGATACAATTATTAGGTGTATACTACAGAGTCAAATCTTACTTACCTAATAAAACCAAGTCATTCCTTCAGTTCAAACAACGTTTTTGAAAATAAGTAAAGGCTTGCCTATGAAATCTGTGAGGACTTTTCCTATTGCATGCTGTTACTGAGAGGAATAAAGCCCTTGATGTGCACCTTTCATAAATTCTTAGCAATCAATAATATGGAGTTATCAGATTGCAAATACACATTCCTTACACACGTGAATGTTCATAACAACCAAAAATTGAGTTCCTTTTATTTGAGAGAGATTTGTATGAGGATAAAAAAGATTGAGGTTAAGATTAAGACGTAATAATGTGACAGGCTTTTGCTAAGACAAAATCACTTCCCTAGTTAGCAGAGTATTTTCAGCAATACATCTTCTGTAATTTTTTTTAATCACTTAGTGATTACTTGTGTGGTGCTATTTGATTCATTGGCCATCAGTACCTGATTAAGATCCTACACTTAGGCCATCATTACTTTTCAACAGCCCACCCATATGGTGTTAGTGTTGAGCCAGTGCAAATCCCTCAGCTTAGCACTGTATATTCTGTTAAAGAAGACTACATGAAATGCTGACATTAGCATATGTTCTCCTCTTATTCTGTTGATCTTTATCCATGGCATTACACTAACACTGGATCTTTGGAGTTGGTCCAGTAAGAAATTGGGTTGAAATGATAAAATTAGCCATCTGTCTATTAAAAACTTTACTGAGCGAGCAAGCTGGAACAAAGGAGCACAATGATGCAATGAAATGTAACTATCACGTATTAGGTTTACTTTGGGTTTGACTTTCTGTGTGTTTTCTTTTCTCTCAACTATGAATGGTCTTTCATTGTGAATTCTTATGAGAGAACATACATGCTTGATATGAGTCTGTGTTTAAATTTATCAGGTATTAATTTTTCTTTCTATGTGTTACTCCCACTTGATATTCTGAAAATCTCCCTTTGATCATTAACAACAAAAGTATTTTTTAAAATTAAACTACTTTTGTAAACTTGATGTTGTTGACATTTTTCTTAGGGATGGCTGAGTTTTTCTTTTCACTTTGGTTTTTTTTTCTGTCTAGTTATAGTGATTTTGATTCTGGAAGTACTACTGAAATATATAGCTTAAAACATGTTTGGAATAAAGATAATTAGTTGTTCAAGAGCTTGAACACTTTCCCTCTTTGGTTGCAAGGTCTCTGCTAAAAATAGGAATTACAGTAGCTTGGGCCATAAAGAGCCTAGTGAAGCATTTTTGAAAAATAATTCATTTGCTAATTAACAAAATGGTGTTTGTTTATTTACAGTACATAAAATGTTTCTATCAGGAAACAGCCTGCTAATACTCTGCCACTACCCTGCTGTGCTGACAGCAGAACATCTGCAGTTTAATTTAATACATTTACTAAATGAAGTGGGTAAATAAAGGGATGCTAAACAGCTACTTTCCAGCCTCTGATATTTTTGCTTCTCTCCAGAGGTCAGAAGCACTGATAAATGATTCCTCATCTTTCCCTTTGCCGCCTTTACAAGAGGCTCCCAAGTGCCAACTCTGTTCCAAAGGGTGCAATTGTGATTGATGAAATTGCATAGGCCCATCATACCTCACTTTATCTGCTCATCTATCTCTTTAAATGCTCTCTATGTTACTGTCAGGGATTGTTTTACTCAGAATATTACTTTATGCCTTTCTGAATATATTTTTTTCAGTGTGGCATGTGGTGACCAATCACAGCAAATGGAATAAGTGAAGAATGAGGATGTGGGTTTTGCCCAAATTCTGGACTAGTGAAATCTGATTTCAGTTAGTCAACAATTTGGTCCCAGCGAACAGTGCGATTACTTTTACTTTCTTAAAAGCATGTTATTAATTTTGGGTGATTGCTTCTTCCCCNTGTTTTTAAAAAAGTGTTTTCATTTTCTAATTAAATGGATTTAATGGATAATTTGACACTTTTTTGAGACAGTTCTTTTAGCTGAAGTCACTCTTGATTACTCATCCTGTCCCAGGCTTTATGTAGGTAGATGATAAACCCAGAGGAAGAAAAAGGTTTTGGTTAATACCATACCCAAAGGTGGATATTTTATTAAATATGGTGGTACTTGAACCAAAGGTGTCTTTAAAATGTTCATCTTTGCGTCATCCTTTTTAACCCAAATCCAGTTTGCCAGATGAGTGTAAGAAAGAGCTGTAACAGAAGCATTGTAAGTAAGAAGTAGTAAGGGTAAGTAAGGGTAGTAAGAAGTGCTTAAACCACTGCTTCTTGCTAGAATAACTCATGGTTTTATGGCTTGAGTAAGAGATTTTTAGAACATTATTCATGAACTCTAGGACAAAGCATAGAAGTGAATGCAGTTTTCCTCCTTTTCAATTCCACTCCTGTTATTAAGTGTTCAAGTCTGAGGTTAGGAGTCTAGTTAGGAGAAGAGTCCTTGCCTGAAGTAGTACCTTCACTGCCATGTGACTGAATCATGTCAGTTCCACATTTTAATGGCTAAAGTCAACAAAATAAAATTTAAAATTCAAAAATAACTTGGAAACTTTAACAAAATATCTTATATGGATGCTGAAAATACTGCTCTGTACATACTAAGTGGATTAAGCTAACAATATATGGGTTTGCAATAAGAGTAATTTTTTTTTAAATTATTGGAATGCACAATATCTGATTCTGAAAGTGCAAGTTAGTGTGTTTTTTCTCCCTCCCATTAATCAAAGAACTTAGCAGGCTTATGAAAGAGGTGTCTGTTCTCGATAGATGCTGAGCAGGATGAAAGAAAGTATTTTTTCATCAACTAATGCTATTCTATTTAAATGTAGTTATGAGTAGTATTGGAATAATTAAAGGGTATATCTTATGTCAAAAATATATTGGTTGCCACCATCAGCTCGTGATTAATCCTTTTGTGCCTCCAGAGGTATGTGTGTTTCATGGCAAGGGGGAGCTGAGGAGATGAGAAAGCAGCAACACTTTCCTTGCTGCTTCTTTGAGCTTGCACTATGAGGACTCTCCTTTACATTTAATACATAAAGGTCTCATGAGCGGTTGTTTTCTAGGAGGCCTAATGATTCAGGACTCACATCAGCATGGCCTTTCCTTTGGCTGCCACCACTTACAAACCCTGCCCTGGGCAGTTTGGTCCCTTGGTACAGAGTAGGCCCATCAAGTGTGATACTAGAGCAGTGCCCTGCATTGGCTTGTTAGGTATGGAACTTCCCTGAAAATGAATGGCACCCTGAATCAAGTAGAGAGTGTTTGGTAAGAGTGTCTGTTCTATTGCTGGAGCATCTGTTTGTCAGAGCAAAAATAAAAGTTAATTAATAGCAAAACCTGATGTTTACACATTCATACCAAAGAAACTATTTAATTCAGACTCTTCTGTGCATACACACACCTATATGAAAGATTCTCCAAAACATGCATATGCATTCTTTTTTATTTTAAGGAAGTGCATAAAAGTTTTCTAACCATGCTTTGAACTTATTCATAAGATTTTATGTGTCTACCTGGAGCAGATTTGAAATTGCTTTTTATAAAATATGCTGCATTTATAAAATGCGTTTTTGGATGCCTTTTTTTTTTCAGTATTTTTATCAGCCCCAACTCGAGATTTCATAGAGCCTGGGGAATTTACAAAGGAGCCAACTCAGAGTAAACTTAAGTCACAGATATTGTACATACTATAGTCTGTCTGCTGACGCCAAGCCTCACTTTCCTCCTCCACTAATAAAAGCCAGTAACAGTTGTCTGATCTTTTGCATCAAAGACAGTGTTTACGAAGTGCCCTGTATCGTTATCTTAAAATATACATATAATTCCTGCATTAAAAGCCTGGAGAATTATGAATCAACATTTCATAGTAAATTGTACACAGATTTGAGGACTGAAATAGTATGTTTCATTCATGAATACTGGACCTTCAAAATAGAAGCACCCATGAAACAGGCTTCCCTCTGACTGATGGTATTTACTTACCTGATTGATCTTGTGTGTATGAGTGTCTCTAGTATCTTGAAAATTTAAATAATAATGTTCCTTAGTTTCCCTGTTCACAGATTTTGGGATATTGGATTCCAGTTTAAGTGGGGTCCAGCTCTTTGCATAAACAGCTTTCAGCTCAGAGTCTTCTGATTATCCACGGAGAACCAGAAAAGACTGTGGGACTGTTATTCCAGCAGTGTATTGCAAGGCTTTGGGATCACTTAGACAACCTGGAAGTAAGGAACTCCTGACCAGTTGGGACTGGCTGGCAGGTGACTTTATCCTGAAGTTCTCAAGAGTGCAGACTGTGCTCTGGGCAAACTGTCTCAGTGGCTGGAGTCAATTCCAGGCTGAACTTGGAGTCCTCCTGCCCACAGTAATTTATACGGACAATGTGCATGCTCCGGGTTTGCCATGGGAGGGAACTTTGGGAAGGGACTGTCACGGCACAGCCTGGCAGCTGTAGCTGCAGGATCCCAAGGGAAGGGAGCTTAGAGTGGCCAGCATTGGTGTTTCTGGGCATTCCCTGTGTTGGAGCAGCTCAGGATCAGAGGGGTTACAGGTAAAGCCTGTGCTGTGAAGTGAACCATGTGTTGCAGGTGCTTTCTGTCCTCATGCAGGTGGTTTGCCTGTGGGCATGTAATATATCAGCTCCTGGAGACACCTGCATGCACAGTAGGTTTGAAGGTGATTCTGTGGATGACAGAAAAAAAATCTGTAGTTTATTTCAAATATTATTTTTTGTTCTTCCACGGCATATCTAAAACACAGTCTGAGGGACTTTATTCTCTGGATACTTCAAGTTACAGTAGATATCTAGAGTACTTCTCTTTGGATGGTTTTTCCTGGTAAATACTAATCCATTGGGCATGGTCATTCTTGCCACCCAAAGCAGTGATCAATTCAGGTTGGATTTGGTGAACACATTCAAGTAAAAAAAAAAAAAATACTGAAATACCAAAATGTTGAGTAAATTCTCTGGTATATTCAAAACCAAGATTTGCCTGGATGTGACAAAATGTGTGAGAATACATTGTAAGAGTGTCAATTTTTTTATGTTGAAGTAGGTGGCTGGTGTTATGGTACATGCAGGAGCAATGTTTGTGAGGAACTGAAGTAAATGGCAAGGAGGAATTGTAGCTTTAGACAGCCCGTTGGCCTCATCCAGAATAAAGGCTTTGAGCTTTCATCTCACACCTCTCCAGACTGTCCAGGGTTGTTGGCCTTCATGAATTTGCCTCCCTTCCTTTATTTCCAACCTGCAGAGGCCTTTGTTTTTCACAAGTGATTAAAATGTTCTAAAAAAAGACATTTAATTTTATGCCAAGTAGACCTTTTTTTTTTTTTTTTTTTTTTTTAGTTTGTTGTAGCCTTTTTTTTAACCCTGATGGTTAAAAAAAATTAGACAAATCCTAAAGCTTTTTCAGAATGTTTTCTTTTCTTTATGAGTGTCAAGCAGGACAGCTGGAGTAAAAAGATTCTAAAATTTATTTGCTTGAAATTGTAGTTTGCATTCAAGGTGGAATAGAACTACAGTTTTGGAAAGCTTGCTCTTCATTTACTTTGGTAATCACAATATATAAATAAGTTATTTTGAATAGGCTTCAATGTAGATCCATTCTGAAATTATATACTCATTTATAGTCACAAATGTTTTAAGTGCTGAACAAGTTTGGCAGTGATTTCAGTAAAATCTTCCAGAAACTGTAATATTTTTGCCAAAGTTCTGCAAGATCTTCGGGCACTTGCCTTAGCCAGAAGGGTCATCAAACACCACAGCGCAAATCAAAATAAGAGAAACTTATGTGCATGGGGGGAAAAGAAATGTCTCTTGCTTTTCTGTTTGTAAAATATTGAATTGAGAAATATTTTATGAACAAGGGATAATGGGGAGCAGAGGGATAAATCTAGGAAATGTATGGTGCTCCCTGGGGTATTGCAAAACAGCTATTCTTGAGTGTATTTCCCAGCTAATTCCTGGGCTGCAGAGTTTTTGGGCTATCAGCATTTACTGAAATGATAAACTGTTTCAGTGTATAATCTTAGTTCTTTCATTTTCATCATCGTAAATGCAGTTTGTTTCCTTAGAATGATTTTAAAAACACACCTACAGGTAGAGAGGATGACTTTGATCTATTGGTATCTATTCAGTATAAAACTTCACAAAGTACTTATATTTGCTTGAATCTGGTATTCCTGTTTCATAGCTCATGTTATAGTTACTTATGTCTTAGTCATTTGCATCAATTAAATTGAATTGGAATATTTTTCTCCTCCTACTTTAGCCCTTCATCTTGAGCTGTCAACATGCATATGCCAGTCAGCAGTGTAGCTGTCAAAGCTGACATCAACATCTGTACTTGTATTTTTCTGGTGTCTGTCTTAATTCTGAGTATTTCTGAATGTTTGTCTTGCTGCTAATAAAAGGATTTGTAAGGAATTCAGTTTCTATTACCCCATCTTTAGGGGCCAGTGGAAAATGGGTTTTCACTTTGGAAACTTGACTTCAGCAGTTGCTGTGTTCCTATCATTAGGATCAAATTCTGGAGGGTTGTAAGCTTTTAGCAGGTTTTTTCCTTGCCATTAAGAAATCCTTGCTTCACTAAGGTTAGTAAAAAGAATATTTGTTTCAACTTAACCAGTTCTGCCATAATTTCATATTCCCTATAATTCAGCTCACACAAAAACTGTGATATTTCTTCTGAAAAGTAAATTTGGAGAGCATGTGGATAGGCAAAGCTGTTTACAGAAATCTTCATAGCAGTGCTGAAACCAACTTGTAAAAACATTATTGCTCAAAATATATCCAAGTGATACTCTTTCATTGAAATGAAAAACTTCCTCATTTGCCTGAATGGGTGCAGTATTTCTGTGCTTTCCAGATCACTGAATAAAAAATGAAACTTTTCAAACTTATAATTCTTCATGTAGAGATTAGGAGAAAATTGTGGAAGCAGCTCAGCAATAAGGCTTTTATAAATAAATAAAAAGCACCTAATTCTCAGAGCAAATGAGAGTGTATGATGAGTGATGTGCTCTTAATGAGTACTGAAAAACTTCCAGTGTAAATAAACAGATGGTAAAAATACTTAAGTTACAAATTTTTCAAACCGCAAATACCTAAATCACAGGTCTGTGCTACAGATTTCAAAGGAAAACTGCATCCAGCTTTTCCATGGTGTAAACATTTTCTTCCTCTTCAGAGGGAGATAATAAATTGGTACTTACCTCATAGGAAGGCTGTGAAGTTTATTGAATATCTCAGGTTTTGAAACCTGAAAAGTGCTCTGGTGTGGCAGATATTAGTAATACAGGAAGTTTCTGAGGATTTGTCAGAAGAAAATAATTTTGAATTTAATAACTGCAAAAGCAAATTGTGTCCATGTGAGCTATGGACTCAGGGATTATTTTATTGGTCACCAGAGTTACTGTTACTGTACTGTTACAGTTACTGTAGAAGAGTGTTGGGTGACACAGATATTTTCATGAAATGCATTCCACTGTATGTATTAATCCCCAAGTTACTGCATGGCTTCATGCTAAAAGTAGCTCATAAAAAAGTCACATACACTTCAAAAAATAAAAGCAAACCTGTGAGACATGGATACATTTTGGTTTATCATTAGATCTATACTGATCCTCAATGCAAAGAGAAAATTGAAAATACTTTTAGTAGAATTTAGGAATCAAGTTTCAAATCAGCTTTAGAAGCTGAATCCTATTCCAGACTTTCCGATCTTCTCTTGGTACTGATGAATATCCACCAGTGCACCTCAGAAACATCTGTGCTTCCCTCGCTCATAGCCAGATACCCCAAACAGCCTGTTGTGGAAGATTCAGTAGCACCTTTGGCTCCCAGCAGGAAAACTCTCTGAATTGCTCTTGGTAATAGCTCTTAAATCTGCAGCCCCGACAGGTATTTTTAGGTCTGTCTTGCAGAGATATCAGCTCCCATACACTTCAACTTCTTTGTCTGGAGTCACTACAGTTCTAGACATATTGAAATGGGGTATAATTGTGGTCTCATGCCTTCTCAACCCACCCACCAATCTCAACTGCCTTAAAGGAGCCTCCTGCTGTGCTACAGGGAGCATTTAGAGCCTTTCTGAGCACAGCAAGCTTGAACTGTGGGTTGTGCCTGAATTTAAAGACTACCTTGGAAGGAGGAGGAGTGAAGATATGTTGTGAAATCTCTTTAGCACAATATGACTTATAATAGAGGAATACTTCAAGCTATGAATTTCATTGGAAGTATATGATTTACTCTCCTTACTGCTCTAGCATGTTGAATTCTCAGTATTTTCTGTCATTATGCGATGAATGTTAAGCTGTTATAAGGCTGATTACTAGTATAATAGAGTTCCAAACTGTACTGTTATAAAAATGAGTAGGGTTTGGCGAGAAGTGGGGAAATGATCCAATAAGAAGCACTTAAATGTTCAAAGAGAACCTTACCAAAAAGGGCAAGGGAGAGGAGGAACACAGCCCCTTTCTCTGCTTCATTTAGATCAGGACTGTGTCCACACTAGAACACCAGAACATTTATTCCCATAAATAATCCCTTTGAACTCAGTACAGCTGGTAATTGAAGTTTTGTGTACAGGCTGCATGCAACTTCATGGGGCAGCTGCTGGTTATCTCATGCAGTTTCAGTTTTTTCCTTTCAACAACTTCTAGATGCTTTATAGATGATTCCCAATAAAATGGGAAAGGAGAAGAAAGGAAGGATTAATAAGGGGGTTGGGAAGTCTAGAAAGGAGACTGAGATAGGAAGCTTTGTCTTATTTTTACTACTTTTGTGCAGCCCAAAGCATAAAATCATCAAGACTGGAAACTTTTTCAACTGTTGCTGTATTTTCACATTTAAAATAAAATTTCTAATCTTCTCTAGCTGTTGAAAGATGTGGTTCTGGCTGGATCCTTGCTTCTAATCAATGAATAAAGTGCAAATACCACCAAGTCTGTCTTTCATCATGCAAGTGAGAAATCTGTATGGTTACTCTAACACATCTTACCAGAGAGCAGCTGGGATACAATCCGTGCTTTGGCAAACTGAAGTTTTTTTAACTTCTGGAATAGAGCTGGTTGAATTGTTGGCTTTTTGCAATACAAGATTTTATGACTTTTTCTAATATAAAACAGAAGATAAAGGGGAAACAATGCAAAATAATGTATCGACCTGATAGGGTATTCTATTGCATAGTTTCAAAAACTATTTCAGACTGTTCAAAAAGCTTTTCCATCCATTTATATTAAATTTGAAGAAAACAGTTTTAAAGTCAGAAAAATATCAGCTATAAGTCAATGCACTTAGTATAGACAGCAAATGGACAATAAGTGGATACAGTTTTCTGAAACATTTAATGTATAGAAGTTCTTCTCATGGTTTATATCAACTGTGTGTCAATCAAATAAGGCTGAGTACTTGTTGGAACAGTATATTATGAGAGGAGAGAGTACAAACATGAAGACAAGCCGTAAGCTAAAGGGGTAAAGGGACAATATGTGTTTTTCCAATATGGAAGATTTACTTCCATTTATCTCTTTAGGATGTTTTTAGAATTACAGCCATGAACAAAAGCAAGAAATAGCAGTAGTAACTGTAAGGATGTCTTACAGAGATTGCAAGTGGTCTGTTACAACTAAAACTGAACTATTTTTCTCAGGAAGTATTCTGTAGAAACAAATACCTATGGAAATAATTAAAATATTTACTTTGGTAAATGAGTTCATATTCATTGTGTGAGCAACCAGGTTATTTAGCTTAAATGGCACAAGTGCACATAGAGAATTAAATTACGTCTGTCAAAATTTTTTACAGAAATAATAGCAGATGAGCAAAAGTGGGAAAAATATCAAGTAATTTAGTGGTAATGAATATTTTCAGCAATAGAAGTGCCTAAACAGAAAAATGCTTTTCTCCTCTGAAGATAAGGTAACATCTACTTCCTACTGGAGGTAAATTGCCTCGGTGCAGAAACCCCCTGTGCTCATTGTTAATCTTTTCATGTGTTTCAATGGACTTTAATTAATGCCATAATTTTCAGTTTGTCTGAATCCCTTTGTCAGCCAATGGTCCTTTGTAGCTCCTCAGTTTATAAAGGTTTTACAAATTTAAACCAGAAAGATATCATTTATTTAGATTCCCCATGGCATTAATGGCAGTTCAGCTAACAACACAGATTCAGCTTTCATTCTGAACTTGCCCAGTCATTGTGGGTCTCTTTGCTGGGTTAGGGGAGCCAGGACTCCCAGCTTTGACCTCCCATGGTTTTAGCTAGCCTAGTCCTAACTTCAGCCAGGACACAGATGTGAAGGAACCCTCTCAGGGGAGCTGCATTTAAGGCAACAAAAATGTCAGCAGCACGTCAGTCAGAATGCATCTTGTTCTTCATAGTTTGTCCCTTAAATATCTTCACATCTCTCCCAGGCAGTGATTGCTTCTTTGTGTTAGGTGTATGTGAGATTAGAGGGGGTAGTCACTACAGTAATGCAAACAATATTAACAAAAAAGTTAAAGTAGAAAACTATGCCGTGATACAGACTGGGGGAATTTAAAAACAATGATTTCAAAAGAATACACTTAAATTACTCCTCTAATAATACATCAGTGGTTACATGCAATATAGACTGGATAAATGCACATTCTGTTCTCCCTTGCATGAATTTAAATCTAATGCAAAATTGACAGATCCATTCATGCCCATGAAATTAAATCCAAAAAGGTTAGCATAAGCATTAGGTTTAATGATCACTGCATAATATAATTAAAAGATGATGTTACTTGAATATCAGATTTTCTGTATGCATGTTTATTTGGAGTTTTAATTGAAAATAAACAAAATCAGAGTGCAAAAAAAGTAGAAAAGATGTGTGAAATGTAATGATAATGGTTGACTTCTAAACAGCCATGGAAATTATAGTCGTCTTATGTGTGGGACAGGAACAAACACCTCTTAATTGCACTTCATTATAACGTACCTTTCTCTTCTCAGTTGTATATATTAATTATAAAAATCATGTTTCAGAGACGAAAAGCTGTACAATAGGGTTTTTTTTTCTTTTCCCTCCCTCCCTTATGCTGTCTGCAGCAGGATGGAAGAACAATATCAACTGTCATCCACAGGAAGAGCTTAAGAGCTCTCAAAGACAAATCATAAAAAGAATGAAAGGCTATTATAAAAAAAGGAGGAAAATGCTTTGATTTCACAGATTTGCTACTTACTAATGTTTAAGGTTCTCTCTTCTTTTTAAAAATATCTTCTCATATTGTTTTGTATGTGTTATGTGCAGGTACATCACTTTTTGATGACTATATCACATGACATGTGGATTACGTAGATCATTATTAGCAGATGGAGGTTGAGGGGATAAGATAGGGGAAGACACTGTCGCAGCCCTCCAGGGCTTGGATCAGTACTGTGGATAAGTTGTAGAAAATTTGGACATTAATTTCATGACACAAACCAACACTGTCTATTGAGGGTTTTTTGTTTGGTTTGGTTTTCCACTCTTTCGGTCTTCATTTTCCACTCCATTTCATAGTTAAAGATCCTTGAAATAAAGGACATACCTGTCTTACGTGTTTTGTGTTTACCTGGAACCAAACTTTTCTGTGGCTGTAGATTGCTTTCTTGATTTGGATTTTCAGTTGCGCTGTTTCCCTATATGATTAGCCATGATGTTTCCTTAAAACATGCACTCCAGCTTATAAAACTGAATATTCTCACTGGTTTGGTTCAGACTAGGAGCTACTTTACTAATGAAGATTTTGTGACTGTCAGATGTAGCCTTACAGTGTAACTAACTATTGGATGAAACTTGGTATGCTAATACATGGATGATAAAGCAGTGAGCAGTTTTCTGGTTGCACGGCTTTTATTATCTATCCTCTTGAAGTTTTTCCTGTTTATTCCATTCTTTTTCCATTTCACTCTAAATTTGGAGTATGGATTCCTGAAACAGCAGTCTGTGATGCTGGGTGTCTCAGGCGCTCCTTAAGCCTAACACTTTGTTTCTCCTAAGCCCTAGAGCATCTCCTGCAGCCTCTGTGGATCTTACAGATGCAGTGTATCTGCCAGAGTTAGACAGTACCCATGGCTTTTTATTGTGTGCATGGCCTGTTGATAGCAACCTAATGTTGTATGTATTGTGTGTATAACATATATATTCTTGGGGGGCGGTGGGGGGTGGAAATCGTTAGTAAATATGACTGTCAATGATTCCTGAAAGGGCAGGTGCTCAGAGAGATCTAGGTGTTTAGATTATGCTGTACAGTTTTCTGTATGCACCTTCCAGACTTTCAAACTGCATTGCTTTCATAGAATAAAGAAAGGGAAAAACATTCCTATCCAAATGGCAAGTTTGCTACTTCGTGAATTCCTGGAGGTGGGTTCTGGCTTCTCTCAGTGGAAATTTTCCTTCTCATATGTTCAGATTTCAGCTGTTGCTGTTTCAGATAGATGAGGTAACTCCTCCCAAAGCTGCAATAACCTTTACTAGACATGATGTTTATTCTGTGGCAGGAAAATCTGCCACATGCAAGAACTTCAGGCTTATCAGATTGAATCTAGAACAGATATGAAGGACATAGGTACTATCTATATGTACTGTGCTCAGAACACAAACTGCTGCTTTACCATTTGTCATACTGAGGAGACCTCTTTTTTGTTCTCCCCTGCCCCCCCACAAAATAAACCCCAACCAGTTATTAGTGCAAAAGGTGATAATTGTCAAAGGTGTGACTCTCTTTCTGCCCTCACGAACAGTTGCAGCTTGCTTATTGTTTCAATGGGTTGGTCAAATTATCAAAAATAAAATAAACAGTAGAAAAGAAAGGTAAATGCTTTAAAGAACGGCATTGAATTGCAAGCAAGAGCTAGACTGGTCCACAGACCATCCTGGGAGGACAAGAAATACATTATGTCTTTTTCTTCTGTATTATGTACAATTCCGTAAAGCAGCATATGCTCCTCTGAATGTATTTGTTCCATTCTTCCGATTAGAACCTTTTTTTAGACTGTATTATGTGTCAGAGTAATTCCAAGACACAACAGAATTAATAAAACCTCTCTACACTCCTCTTCTCTATTTTAATGTCATTTGTGAAGTAGTTTAACCATTAACATATAAAGCCATCTGACTACATGAAGAATAATCACATGATACAGGGTTTTTTCCTAAGGAAATATTAACTTTAAGCTGGGATGACCAACTTCTCAGAATTCACATAAAAACATAATGAAGTTAATATTAAATAAAAGGCTTGTGCAAGCTTTTATTTTTACAATATGTGCTGATGTGTCCCTGATTTAATCAGTTTTGTTTATGATTAATGAATGATTCACCTTGAAGATCAAAGTTTGATTCATATCTCATAAAAAAATTTAAGAAATCATCTGTTTAGAAAAAGAAAGCTGCTTTGTGTGTTACCCACTATTACAAATTTGGCAAAATACACTCTGAGCAATAAGACAGGGAACTAAAGCTGACAGGACATGATAAACCTTTAGTTATGACTCAAGTATTACCAAATACCTCAGACGGTACAGGAACATTTCAGGTATAAATTGTGTTAATTCAAAGCATGAAAACCTATCCTTTTTTTTTTTTCATTCTCTATGATGTATTATCATAAATGTTGACTTTTGCAGGCGAACTAAAAATTTAATTATGTGGAATATTTTTAATTTTCAAGGTATTTATAAGGCAAGAATGAATACATTCATAAAGAAAAACAGCTGGAAATGTCAAGTTGGTTTTGTTAAAGAGGATGCACAATTGTGCAAGTTCAGAGTTTATATTTCACTAAGGGTATAGCCATTTCTGTGACACTTTACCTACATAAAGTGTTATTAGGTAACATCTGAGGAAAGATCTGAAGTAAACTGTAACAGTAATGAAAATATCTGTGTATAAATCTAGAACAACAAAATTATTTGGTTCTACGATATGTGTATCAATCTTAACATGTTGGGGTTTTTTTTGCTCTGCAGTAAGGATTATTTTGAAAAGGTTCATGTTGGAGTTGGAGCAGGTAAATTTGCAGGAAGAGTTATTTATGAATAAACTCTGATATAATGGGAATGCTTTCATGTGACAGTGACCTGAGATCTATAATATTGTATCTTTTAATTTTCAGAGGAGAAACACAGTCTGACGATTGTCTGGGGTGGATAGATAATAGCTAATTTGATAGCATTCTTTGTGTGGTATCTAACAACCTTTTCTGACAAAATGGTTTTATTACAGTGATAGACGGATGACCATTCTGCTGTTATCAATGGGTGACAGAAAATGGTTTATGCCCTAGTCTAGTATAACAGAATTATTGTCCAAGTATTAAGGCAAAATTCATGGAAAAATTCTACTCTCAACATATATTCTTCTGTAGTTCTTCACTGAAGTGCGGGGAAGCAGGTTTTGCATGTTAGTTCTGGCCTGTACAACATTTACCTTTCTTAGAATAATTCTTCAGTGGTAATGATGCATAAGCTACAGGATGACCAGTAGAAAAGCACAGTGCAAAACTAGACTGTGTAAGCTGAGTTGCAGTTGATGCAATAGTTCAAAATTTGTCTCTCCAGAGAAACATGTTGCTGTTTTCCTGGTGAAAGAAATCCTTCTGTCCTTGTTCTCTTCATTTACTCGTAGATGAGTGAACAATCAGTTACTTCTAGCTAAAGTCTTGCAAGCAGAGGATTGTATAACTAAAATTGATTCCAGTGGCACTAACATATTTCAATAACATAAGAATGGCAGTATTTGATACTTAATTTGCTTTCTTCTGAAATTTTCTTGATTATTTGATGTATAATCTGGCATTAAATTCTCTCTTAAAGGAGTTTGAGAACTTTTGAAAAAATATCCATTCTCTGGTTCAGTGAGTTCACTGCTGTTCATGTAAACTCTGCCTGCTTTTCTTGGATTTTACATTTCATAACTCTTTGTTGCATACATCATTCAGGCTGGTTCGCCTCGGTATTGACATCACAGAGTTCAATGACTTCTGTATGGTTTGTTTCCCCACTTAAAAATAATATATCTCTGAGAATTTAGAGTGATCTTTGTCCTGTGGTTTGCTTAATATCGTGGGTTTATGTTTTTCTTATTTGTTCCGAACTATTTGTACTTGGATTATTAATCTATAACTAAATGTTACCCTCTGTGTTCATCCTGCTGACGATATCTGGAACCAGACCAAAGCTATTTTTCTTAAAATTGTGCAAAGCATTTTTATTGCCAGTTTCTTCTTCACTTATGATCTTTTTGGAATCATGTCAGAAGGTGGAAATACAAGCACAGAACAGTGTTAATACCTATGCTAGTTTGACCTTTTTACAGCCAGCAGCTTTGGATATCCTGCCTAAACAAAGCCTTAACAGCTATGGTGTCTGTCTCTCTCAATATATCAAGCACAGATATCTGTGCTGCCACCTGAACAATTACAGTTTGAAATGAGCCAAGGCCAGTCACTATCTCATCTCACTGTGTAAGTATCAACAAACATGTAAGGAAATATCCTGTATCACAAGGAACTGGTGAGGAAATGAACCCAAAGGCACTGTGCCACCTCCAGGCTGTCTCATCTCTGCCCCAAAGGTCCTTCAGAGAAGGCACTTCAGCCTGGAGTGCTTTGCCTTTCCATGGACTGTCTGTACCACTGACTGTAGGGGGGAGAGTCCTTCTTCCAGTGAAAACTTCCAAGCCTCCCTCAGGGTCATTGCTAGAGTCTAACTTGTGCACAGCCAGGATCACACAGGTTTGATCCACTCAAGTTCTACAAAAGATTCAAAGCTGAGGAATTGTTTGAAATTTTGCACCGCATTAACGTAAAAGGAAACAAACCATGTGTGATGGCATAAGGAAACTTTTGCTTGGATTGAAACTTCAAGTTTAGATGCTCTCTACTGTTCTGAAAGGTTGAACAAATGAAAGTTTTTAAAAAAAAAAATCTTAGCATAGAGAGATTGAGTTCCTTGTCAGCCTCATGGCATGAGGGCTGCATAGTTTTTCTGCTGCTACTGTGTTTGCAACCTGTGCCATTGTTAAAAGCAGCACTAAATGAGAGAGTTAAAAGATGGATATTTTTGTAGAGGTAGAGATCTATGTGATAAAAACTATGAGATTCTTAATGAGCATGTAACAGTTTGATGTTAGTCATATGTGTTTTCTTTTTCAGTATGGTAGTGTGTAACATGGTATAAAAAGAGCACTTCAGCTTCCTGAAAAATTAATCCAGTTTTGAACATTTGGAAGCACAGAATGCTGAAAAGACAGAGGCTGTTTGCAGAGTTTTCAAACAAATAGAGGGGGCCACACACTCCTCTAAGTCTGATTCATTGATTGCAAGTGTGCCACATTATTGGTAAACATATTAGCTCAGGCAAAATTTCACCTGCCATCAAACAGAGTTTTTCTGAGTAATCTGTATTACCTAATCTTCAAAGGCATCCATTGACTTGGAGGGAAAATGAGGAACGACTGATGCTATGGTTCAGATAGCCATCTTAGACATTAAATATAAATGAGCAGTAATCTGTGCTAGTGTAACTGTTGGAGGTTCTTTATGGGTGGAGATTCTGCATACTCTTTTTCCTGACTGTTGTCACTGTGAAAGAGTATGGATGAATCTGTTTGGATAAATCTTTCTGCCCATATATTTCAGTATGGAAGTAACCAGCTTTAAAAACATATTCCCATTCACATCCTATCACAAATTTGAGGGAAATTGAAAAAAAAGTTTAATTGCTCACATTAAAGTTAATGCATTTGGAGACTTTTATCATAGATTCTGTTATCAAGAAAATAGTTTGAAATGTAAAGAGAGTTGGATGACTGTATCAAAATCTTCCTAATCATAACTGGCATCTTTTAAAGAGTGAATTCCCGCTAAATGGTCTGTATAGCACTGCCAATGTGCAAAAGAACAAGAAGTAAAAATGCCAGAGTTCTTCCTCCTCTCATTTTTCATGATGTGGTCCCTCTTTCATATGTGCATAATGTATAAGTAAAGTTTGGTTCTGAAACTCCTTGAAGACAGATCAGTTCAGCCTTTTTGAAGAACCCAGTGTTTGATATCTGGCAAAATGTATATTTAGGCTAATATTCACCAGTGTGTTCACACAAGGTCAAATCCCTTTGTCTTGAAAAAGATGATATAAGTGGTAATTTTTATTTCAGGAACATAAGAAATTACTCCAAAAATATTGGGGGGTAAGATGGGGGAACAACTGTGTGAAAAGAGATGTAGTTTTAGTGAGTAGTTTTTTTTGTAAACTTTTCAATGCGAGTCTGCAAATTGCATCAGCCATCAAACATGGAGTTAAAAAGAAACTATCCCATGAATAACAACTATTTTAGATCAATTTATGACAAATTTGTAAAATAATGATATGCATAAATAGGTGGGAGATAGGGCACAAAAGTAAGATGGCTATGGTGTATTATGATTATATATTTATGCTGACCCAGACCAAGTAAATTTCCATGTACTTGCAATTCTAGTAACTATTTGTTTCTGTTTTTAAAGTAAATGCAGCATAATTACCCTAGAAAATACATCAGATTTGAGCTGCATAAATAAAATTCAAAACGTGGCTCATTATGTAATAAATGGCATGAAGGTGTATTAATATGTGTCAAAAATATTACCAAAAAATTACTTTTGAAAGCAGAAAAAGGTACCTTAAATCACACCAAAAACAGGACTGCACAAAGCATTTTAGTTCATTTAGTTTCCCTGAAATGGTTAATTTCTAATTATTTTATTAGCAATGCAACAAGCTAATAAAAATGGAAGCTTGTACTGCTTCGTAGCCGAGGCCTTCATAACGTGCTCAGAGCTCTTTAGTTCTGCTCCTGTTTCTGTGTAGGAATCAATACCACAGGCAGCAATTATGTGGTGTTGTTTTTTGGCTAAAATTCCCACACATCTGGGATAAACAGATATTCTATTCGAACTTCCTCTGTTAACTCCACCAGTTTCCATGGAATGACTCTCTATATGCTTGTTAAGTAAATGATTGTTATAAGACTATGGAGACATGGTCGATCAAATTAACCCCTTTTGTTCAGCCTCCAAAATGGTTCCCTTCATTTGCCTAAATTCAGCTGCTTTTGGGAATTTTTTCAAGCTTGAAGGACTCTCTGGATTCATCACATTAGCAAACTGTAACCTGAGAAGAGGGTCTTTGGAGCAGCAGGACTTCTTTGGCCCCCAATTGTTTTGCTAATCAAGATTATTGCCACTATTGAGATGTGGAAAGATAGCCTAGCTGACAAAATTTGTCAGCTTCCCATGAAATAGTTCTGTCAGTTTAGTCAGGGTGCCGGCTAATATTAACATATAAATGAAGTCTCTCCCCCTCACCCCTTAATAGATGCAGAGAAAATATAAACACACACACAAAAAACCCCTCTGTGCTTAAATCAAACAAGCTTCTTTTCTCAGCTCTAGCCCATGTCTCTGGAAATCCTGTGAGTAGTGGAGCTAAAGGGAGGGGGGAGGGAAGTAGAATTTGCACAAAAACTACTTTTAAGCCATAAAGCAGCAAAGCCCCACTCCCTGCTGATAGCAACAGGAGATTGATTACGCCTGCAAAAGTACAAATGGTTGCTTGAATGCAAGTGGCAGACCTCCAAAGCAGTATGCTCTATGTGCTGGTTTTACATTTTATAGCGGAGGACTTGGATACAAAGTGGAAAAGTGGAACAGGGGGTATGAAAGAGTTATCTTTGCCCGGAGGTCAAACCCATGAGAGCCGTCCCGGCTGGTCCCGGAGCCGGACCCGGGGAGGCGGCGGGGGCAGCCCGGACCCATCGGCCCCGCCGCACCCGCAAACTCAATCGTCCAGCACCTGTTTTCTGCCTTTCACTCTGTTTTCTCATAATCAGAATACATATTGCATTTTCCAGCTGACCTACAAGGTGATATAAGCTAATGCTCTTTCACCCACTTACACAAATTTTGCATTACTTTGTCAAAGGCAAATGCCATGCATCTTTCTGGCGGCAACTCTTTCAAATCCCAGCTGTACAAGATCATAAAAAAGTAATTCAAATTTATGCTCATTTGAACTGGAAATGGATCTACTGAAAATTCTCTTAATCTTTTATCCTGATTTAAATATCAATAAATTAATATCTCGTGATATTTGTAATCTGCAAGTCAGCAATATTGGCCTTTTGGTACTAAATTAGCTCTTGAATGGCAACTGTGCAGCAGCTTTGTGTAGTTAGTGTACGCCTCGGAGATGACTCTTCTAACAAGTTCAATAGGCTTTGCAAAGCATAGCTTTAAATAGAAGAAATCCTTCAATCATGATTTGTTCTTGCTTTATGAGAAACAATCAGATTATTCCTTTGTGTTGAACTGTGACAATACTCTAAAGCATGAATGAAAACTAGAATATATGTTCCCCCGGTGGATTACATCAGCCCTCTTGATCATTAGGCTAACATGAAAAATAGATTTAATGTGTAAAATATCTGTCACTGAAGAGAATATTAAGAAAATTACTTGGGAGCAGTTTGTGGAAACTTCAGAGGTAATGAATTAATGACAAAGCAAAGCACAGTATTTGTTAAGAGATTCAAAGCAGATTCCTAAAGTAGCTAAGCTTACTTTTTCATGATTTCAGAAGTTCTCATACAGAGCTTATTTCAACTTCTTAAGAAATTTTGTGTAAAATATGAATTATTTGCCCAGAATGTGGAGCTAAAGAAGCATAATCCAAACAGTACCACTGGTACCTCTTGCTCCGAGTTTAAAGGTGCATGCAGTGTTCATGCTCCTACTTTTGGTCTGACCTTTCACAGCTGAGAAAAACAACTGGAACCCACAATCTTAAGCAGTGTTGGCAATAGGACAGAGTTGATAATAATCATTATAAAGTAAGTTCTCTTCTGGTTAAAATTGAAGTCTGCTTAAAAGTTCAGGTCTCGGAATCTTTATAAATTTCCTGGATTTCAGCTTCTAGCTCAGCAACGGCTGATTACATTGACTCCTGCTCCCTCCTGTGCTCTGGCCCCTCTCTTGAAGAGTATGAGACAGAGGAAGGCTGAAGGATATCTTCCTTACCCCCCAGCATGCAGTGTGTTGATGTTTTTGTACAAATGAATGAGTAGACTTTGCCCCGGGAGTTTACAATCTAGAATAGCTTTTAGTTATGTTACAGTGTCAGTTCATCAAAACATATATATCTATATATTAAACTTTAAATTCATCCAGCATTAGACCCTCTCACAGTTTGCCTTCTGTTACGAGCCCCAAGTCTAAAACTTCATATATACCTTTAAATAGTTAAAAGAGTAATATTGACAGAAAGAAGTAAGTCTTCTGCTGAACAGCTGTCTTTCAGGCCAGCACCATCCAGAACTCCTGTAAAGTTTCCAGGAGTCAGCAAGACACACTTGACCATGTGCATTGAAAGCTCAGTTTATTCTCCATGACTTTTCCTCAGTCTGTTTCTGGTCACACTCCTTTGTTTTGCACCTGCTGGACTTGTCAGGTATATGGTTCCTCTAAGAAAGAGAAGCCCTGCCCAGAGGCAAGGGTGTGGAGCTTTCCTTTGCTGAGGCAATTGCCCAGCTTGCAAACTTGTCTTAGAAGGGGAGCAGAGTAGCGCTTATAGTGGAGCCTTTCAGCTTCCTCACACTTCAGTGCACACAAACAAAATACCTGCTTAAACTACAGAAAGCAGTAAGCAATGAGACTGGATATGTGGTGGATGTTGTTTAGATTTTCTCTTTTTTCAAATGTGATAACGTATTTTTCAGCATTTTGGACGTTTTGAAAACTCGTGTGATTTTGTTTATAGAAACATTTTTCTTCTGGTTTTGAGGAATATTAAAAAACCACTACCAATATTTTGCTTTTCATCATTAGGAAAGATAAACCTCCATAAAGCTGGTTTGGGCAAGCATCCTGCAAGTCTGGCTACCCAGCTTTTATCCTTACTTCAAATTGTATCATATTAACTTGAATACAAGCAGCCCTTCATTCTTAGCTATCCTTTCACAAGATATTGGACAGATACTGAATTTTGTCTAATATAGTGGTTTTCTCTTGTATGTTGTTGATATATGGCTGTATTTCTTGCACACAGTAATATAGTTTCATCTATTCTATTGAATGGAGTTTTAGTGTAACTTTAAGGGTGTATCAAGGATCTTTGTAAGGAAAATGGCATTTTGACATTTCAATTTTAAGCTATACTTTTCAGTGTGTCAGGCTGGGAGACAGAAATGACTCTTCAGGAATGGTAGAGAGATAAGTGACTCCATTGAAAATTAGTATATAACACTGATTAAGTGATGATGTACTTATGTCTCAAGATCACCGATAACATATTGTAACTCCTGCCTTTTGAGTTCTGTTTCACACAGATTCATACTCATTTCTGATAGACTTCCATCATTTTCAGCTGAAATGCCCATCATTGCAGGGAAGCTCTCCAAAATGGCTGTTGTCACATGGCAGCTGTTATCATTTGAACTTTGTTATACAAGTTTATCATCTCCACTTATTCATAATAATCCTGACTGATACCATAAATGCCTATACTGCCACCAACAATAATTGTCATTCTATTTGGAAGTCACAGAAGAGAGATTAAGGACTTAATGTTTAAATTTTAAATGTAATATTTTCTCACCATTATGGGTGGTCTCCTTCCCAAACCTTGGTAGGACAGCATAGTAATGCTATCGCCTAAAGTAAGCATTAAAAAAAATAAAATATTGTCTTCAGCACTGTCAACCTTTAAATGTTCGAAGTTGAATATGCACTTAGTGTATGCATCAATCAAAATGAGTTTCAACTTCCCTTTTTTATTTTTAGCCTTGTCCTGAATTTTATTGGACTGACTAACTCTAAATTATAAGCATAACTATTTTATTTAACCAAGGGAAGTGAGTGGGAACAAGTTCCAACTGACAATGGCTCTCTGCTGGAACCCAGAGAAGCAAATGCAAGCAATGCAGTAAGGAAGATCAAACTTGTTACACTGCTGATATCCTAAGAGTTTGAACTCAGACTCCCTGCTGACCTCAATTTTACAATGATAATCATTTCCTAAAATGTCTTCATTTTGTAAATGAAGCTGTACCTCCCTCTGAAGCAGGGGTTTGCAAAGATTAAATCATTTACATTTCAAAGTGTTCATTTTTTTGCCATTGTAAGAAATACTCAAGCAGGAAAATGAGTGCTCCTTTTAATTTTTGAAAGCTGGGAGAGCATTCATAGTGAAAATAATCACAGCCTATTACAGCAGCCTTGCTTGCCTATTCCCACTTCAAAAGGATGAGCCTATCTTTTCCCCACCCAGCAGTGAATGGCCACTTAAATGAGTGATGGCTTATTAATACTATGACTCAGCCACTTCTCGATAAGGAGAACAATAAGGGGTCAAAGCTTGAGCATCCCTTACAGGAATTAATGAGAACATGTTGCTGGTAATTTGGTCTTTTGGAGATTACATTTAAATTAAAAGGTTCTTGTGTCAGGCTTAATGGTGAGGCCAATATCATCACTGTTTGAAATCCAGAGACCACGTTTTTGTCTTTTCCACCTGTATAATTTCATTGACTTTATGAAGGTTGCCTTGGGGGTTGGACCTTAGTTAAAGGAAATAAATCAGAGAAACTGACAAAACTTTAAGGAAGTTCTCAGAAAGTAACCCTAAAAAATTGCACACATATATATGGGCATAGTGTTGGTTTTGGAGTCAGGATGTATTATCACAAAAACAATGAAATGCACGTATTTGAGATATGTTGCATTAAAATTTCTGCATAAGACCTGGAAGGGGTTCATTTCCAAACCATGCTTACTCTGAAGTTGTGTGAAAAACAATTTACCAAGCAAAGGTATCAGTGTTTGTGTGAATGTGGGGGCCTTTTCTTTGGTTCCTCATTCTTCTTTCCATTAAAGACTTAGCACCTGGGATGTTTGGTTTTATTCTTGATGTTTATTTTTACTTTTTCTTGTTGATGTTCATATTGTGAAACAAAGGCACGAAACACAATGGTGGGACCAAAGTTGTTTAAAATAACGTATACTGTTGTGTATGTTATTAACTACTGCAGGGGAATCCAACCTAGAGCTTTTTTATTATCTTTTTTTTCTTGTAGTTATGAAAACACTCATTTAGCATCTTTTCTGAACTGAAATCAATGCAAACATATTCTAGGTAGAATTAAAAATATAAACCAGTGTTCATTGGGCTAACTAGTGCTTTATGTGTTGCATTTTCAAGGCACTTTTTAAAAGTGTGAATCAACTATTGATAAACATTTCAGACACAATTCTAAGGGAACTATAGGGAGTACAGTGTACAGTGATAATAAAAAATGTAGAGAAATACGCTATGTTATTATAAAAATAGGTAAATTATAAGCATGAGAATTTTTATGGTCTTGATATGTTATTTCTGATATATCTAGAAGTCATATAATAGTTTCCTTTTGTTTTTTATCTTCTGCCAAAATCATGTTACTAAATTTGTTGAAGAACTCATACAAATCTTAAAAGATCTGGAACCAATACCATGCTCTAAGAAAAGCAAATATAGTTGTGCTGAGATTAGTTGAAAAACTTACAAAAAATTAATGGAAAAATATTCATATACATTACCAAGCCACAGATAAGATTATTCCATGCAAAAATATTCAGATTTGCACTGGAAAATAGAAGAGCTGGTTCCAGAGCAAGTATACAAAATATTGAATAACGTCCCAATGAACCCACCTTATTAGGCATTAGTTCAAACTTTGTGTGATTCTTGGGATAATAAAATATAATTTTGAGCATCATCAAATTGGGAATTCCGAAGGTAGAGAGAGGCTAAGTGTGTATGGTGTTATCATGTAGGCAAGTGGCACTAAATTGTTTAAATCCTTCCCTTGTCTGTAAAAATGCTTAAAACGGTATTAATTGAGAAAGTGTTAGTTAAAAAAGCACTAGCTGAGTGCTTATGAAAACTATGCAACTTGCTTTTTGTAGGACCTCTAAGCCTTCTAGGATTTTAGAGAATTAGAAGGCTTCCTTCATCAAGATCCTTCCTGGGGCCCTACTGATAGTCTTGGTCCTTTATTTAGTCAGTTAACCATTAATTACTCATGATGCAAGAGACTTGTACATTTTACTCTTACCAGACGCAATGAAAGTTTGTACCATTTGGAAATATAAAATATGACAACTTTATAATCAGGAGAATATTTCATGACTTGGAGTCTTAAACAGCCTCTCTTCGCTATGCAATAACTTTTAAAAAGCATTGGATCCACAGCAATGAGGAAGAGTTGTAAAAAGAGAGGGGACAACCAGGGAGTCCAGTTTAGCTGGTGCCAAGGAGAGGGGCTGGCAGCCCCCATCTCTGGGCACTGGGAGGCTGGAGCTGCCTGGAACTGCTGCCAGCCAGAGCCTCCCTGGGGGGTGGCTGGCTTGATGCAGAGGACTCTGTTTTGTGACTAGTGACTGACTTATTGTTCCTGAGAAAAGTGGTAACAAGCCAAGTAAAAGCCCCTTTTGTCCTTTACTCCCAACAGGGGACTTGGTAGTGGTTTGTCATGTGCCTGGGCATAATCCAGGCAAAGTCCCCATATGCAATTAAAATAGATTTTGCTACTGTATGTGTTTCTTAGGAAGTGGTACTCCAAGTTACGGGTACTGCTCATTCTTTTATTCAATGTTTTTGTCTGATTTCAGTGTTTTATTTTCTTGGTGATAGTTTTTGTCTTTTAATCAATACTCATTTCTCAATATCAGCACTCCTTTAAATAATTCTCATAGTGTATACACTGCATAAAAGAAATATAATTTATGAATAATAATGTCTATGAGTAGCCATCTCTCCTTAGTGTAAATTCCAATATATGTCATGATCAGAAATCTCCAATATATAGGTTTACCATTTAATAAAAGTGTTAGCAGCACATACTTAAATCTCACAGATAAATTATATCTCTTTTGAACTGTCATCACAGTAATTTGTAGCCTTAGTAGTTTTGCCCTTGTAGCCTTAGTTAGACTTGCATTTGTAATTTTAAAAATTGTTATTATTATTCACTTTTAAGGTACTTGAATGTAATAGACCTAATGGTACTAAAAAATCAATCCTGTTTCTCTGTAGCTCTTGTAAGGTTTTGTATTACACTTTGAATATTGTGTAAGAAGGCTGTAGTGCAATATAGATATCTTAGATGATCATGATAGATATATGGCAGGCAGAGTCTCACAATTATTCATGCTGAGTAGTAGTTCTCCAGTAGATTATTTTTATCAAATTCAGTGCAATATTACGGGAAGCAAGGGGCTGTGCAGCACAGTTAAACAGATAATTTGCTTTAGCTGCCTTTTCTTGTGACTAATCTATGTTTTGTAATGCAATATTAAGAAATATTTGAGAAAAAAATGTCTTTTGTCAGCAAATATCATTTCATTAAAAACAGAAAGATTCATACAATCCTCTTAAGTTCCTTAAAAACTGATCTTTTCTGGAAAAAAAGATTATTGCATCCAGATTACAGTGATTGGTCTAAGAAAGCTGCCTCTGCACTAGAATACAAAATGTTGGGATTATCCCCTCCTATGTGAAGGCATATTTGGCTCCAGTAAATATTTCTACAGTATTGTAGAACTATTTCTGCAATGAGTCTATGCTATCTCTGCATAACTTTAGAAATTCTGTATTAAAAACTTAATAGGACGAACTGAGGAAATTGATACAGATATCTAGGAGGTGGTTAGACTATTACCCAGAATCTGCAAGTGGGGAGGATGCTGCCACATTCATGTGATTGATTAGGTCAGAGTGGATGCCTGTTTTTTCATTAAAACCTTAAACCATTACCTGTTTTTTCCTGTGCAGGTATAAGGGCAGACCTGGTGGGATGTGAGACTCAGGGGATACGAAGGAGGTGGCACTCAATTCTGCCTCTTAAAAAGAGTATCCTAATTGTACGTTAAGGCACCTCCATTCATTATCAAACAATCCCACTTGCATGGTGGTAAGTAAGGCATTGACTAGGGTTTTGATATCGTTTGGTGTAAAAACGTAGGCTGAGAACAAGGAATTCAATACGCCAATAACATAGGGTAAATTAAGTCTGTAATCAACTCTTGCCTTCTTTGCGTCTTTCAAGACTGGGAAAGGTATTAGTTGCCATACAGGTGGCCATTTAGGTTGGTAAAAAATGGGGAAGGCTTTAAGGAATTCCAAGTCATTTACAGTCTCAGCCTGTTGCTTAGTCTTGGCCCACTAGCTCTGATCAGCATCATAGCCAGTGTGGGCTGGGCCCTGGGCACCACCATTTTGGCTTTGTGAGGGAGAAGGGGGGCTGTTAGGGTGGGAGCAGCCATTTTGTTTTTGTGAGGGCAAAGGAGGGGCGCCATTTTGGGTCGGTGGTGAATATACTGGAAGTTCTAAAATTGGGTGTTCTTTCCCTCTCTCTTGTCCTGATGTTGATTGAACACTTCGTCCCTCACTATCCCTTCCTCAAAAGTGACTGCTTTTCTCTTTTCCACTTTCAATAACACTCCCAAAATTAAATGCCATGAACTTGTCACCTGTGACGCTAGGGTATCTTGGTGCTGTGTGGCTTGCCATAATCTAAGTCCTAATTTGTCCTGATCCACATATGTAATGTCGAAAGGGATAACATAATTGTTTTTGTAAAATCATTTTACAAGTGCTTTCAGGGAGGTTTTGTCAATAGGGTGACCATGAAGGCGCATTAGATTCCTCAGATGACTATAGTATTCCAGCTCCCTTTTCAAAAGGGGTTCTCCCATGGTTTGGGTGAAATAAAAGAAAATAAAATCTGAGAAAAACTGTGGGGTAGGGAATGCAATTTCACAGCTGCGGGCATACCTTGTCCAGCAGGCAGGGTAAAGGTTCCAAACTGTTGAACTGTGGATGGCAGTCCAAGCGGGGAGCCAAAACCACTCTGTCACGTGAGCCTGAAGACTGCTGGGGAAACTTCTACGCGGTAGGAGCCTTTGCCCACTGTCCCTGTTCAGGTGCCAGATTTGATGGTGGTTGACCGAAAAATGCCGGCTCTGCACACCCCACACTGTGAGGGGTGAAATGGTGAAAACCCTTTCCTAAGCGGCGGCGCGGGTTTATATAGGGGCCCTGAGGGAAGGTTCTAGAACTGCGCCGTGATTGGACGGAGAGGGGTGGAGTGTGCAAATCAGGGTAAGGGCTGACCAATGGGCGACCACCAAAGGTGGGAACTGAGGGCCAATAGGAAACCAGGGTTAGGGCAAGAGGCAGGAAAACCGTGAGGGGAAGAAGGCAAGATGGAAGAGAATGGGAATGAAACCATGAGAGGAACAACCACGAGGGGAGAAACCGGGAAGGGGGTGACAGTAAAGCTTTTGAATCAAAACCGTAACAATAAACACGCAAACACAGAACTTCAAACTTGAACCGCAAAAGTCTCCAGCCTGGCAGATCTGTCTAAGTCTGGGAGGTCTGCACCACCATCATCCTCGTAGGTCCGCCTTCTGAAACGTTCTTTCCATCCTTCGTACGTCATACATTCTCCCACAGTAAGTATCCTCAAGAGTTGTTTATTTCTTGTCATTTTAGTAGCCCTGTCTTGCTGTGTAGTACCATTACTATGCACCTGTTGCACAGTATTGCAGGAAGGATTGCTTTCTCTTAGCAGGGAACACTCTAGATCTTATCCCAATTGCTTAACAGAACACTTTCATTGATGAAACAGTACTGCTTATCACAAAGTAAACTTTGTGTTTTTATTACTGTAGCTCTCAAAATGCTTCATGTTTATCCAGAACTGGTTCTTTCCTAATGGTTTTGGAAGTAGCATGGTTCCCAAAAACATGTTTTAGCATTTCTCTTCTGAATAACTGTGAAATACTGAAATACTTTCTATGATTTAGATTTTGTATCTCGTAGGTCCTGATCCCTTGACTGAACTCTTGAACAGAGAAATGCCTGGGAGTGGTTTATTAATGAAATGTGTGTAGTCTAGAATGTAGTGCACTGTTCCCAGGTTCAGTAGGAGTCCCAGTCTGACTTGGGGCTCTGTAAGGACTAGCAGTGTAAAGCACTCTGAGAGCAAGGCCAAGCACAAAGCAAAATAATTTAGGCCCATTTGCCTAGGTAAAATTCCTACATAACTGATTATATTTCCCTTGATGCAAAGAGAAATGCCACGTATTCTCTGCTGTCATCTGATAGTGAACAATCTTCTGGAACACACAGCCACTTTGATTGTGGGTCACTCCATCCAGGTGGAATTTCTCCAACTTGCTGGAGTTAAATTTTTGCCAGGATTGTGTCCTGCATATAAATAGAGCAAAGAGATAGTCCTGCTGGAGACCTGATTTGCAAAAAAAAAAAAAAAAAAAAATTAAACAAATGGCATTTCTGAGAAATTGAGTAAAATGTTTCAAGATAAAAGAACGTTTGAGAAATCGAGTAAAACGTTTCAAGATAAAAGAATGTTAAATATAGCTAGAAATAAGAGAGCCATATGTTGAAAGTATATCAGCTTTGAAACCATGCACTTAACCCTGGGACTCAACAAGATCTCACATTTTAAATAAAAAATTTGACTTCCTGAAAAGATAAAGTTCATTCATCTTGAGGGTAGCCCAGAAAAAAAAAAAAATCGGGAAATGTAATCCATGGAGAAACCCTTCACTTAGATAAGCATCTTTGACTTTTAAAAAAAAAAATAATAATATAATGTGTAAAAATAAGATGGGTTGTATCCATTCCTAAAGAACACTGTTGTTAAATTTGTACATCAAAGTAGGATTAAGGTTATTTTCTGAGTGGTTTTTTTGGCTAACAAGTACATTATCTTACAAAACCATTGCCAGAAACATAAAATCTTTGTTCAATGGGAGAGAAATGCACCATTTTAGCACTCCTATTTGAAACATTATACAGAGTGCAGGCTGTTCTAAGTTCAAGGCAAGTCTTACGTAAATATACCCATTAGAAATATGGTCCACTAGAAGGAATTTATTTGGTTGTTTCTAAATAATATTGATAAATATCAACGTTTGTGCATAAGAGAGTACGTACAGGTTTGTGCAACTGTCATCTATGTTCAATGTGAAATTGAATTGATTTTATTTCTTACACAAATGGAGTTTTCATCCTGGAATAAGTTTTCCAGTAACAAAAGGGCAGATCAGGAAATGTGTAAAATGGATCAGTGCCCAAAAGACTAAGTTATATATCTATTCTTGGAAAAACATGAGGACTTAAAACATGTTGTCTTAAAAAGAAAGGCATAAATTACAGAACACAAGTTCATTTGAACTTGCATATTGAGCTGCACCATCAATAGAAATCCTCAGCATGTTACTGATGGAACATGTAGGCTCTGTTTGAAAGTAGCTACCCAAATATACATCGTGAGGGCTGGTCAGTGCCATGGAAATAGAGTGGTCAGCTTCCCTAGGGATTTTACAGATTTTCATGGAGGGCTCAGTGCAGTCTCAGTGCATTGGCATGACAGCGTGCTCCATCTTCATTGGAGTGAGCTTTCATTCAAGAGGCATTCAAATTCTTGCCATTTCACACCACACTTGAAAGTACTTCCCAGGCTGAAGTCTAATAGGTCTCATTGGCTGCGTCTAAGCTTCAGAGCAGGTGCCTCCATGCTGTGCCTTTAGGCCCTGATTTCACCTAGGCTGTGACAGCGCCACAGCTCTGCCTGCTTGAAGGCCTAGGTCCCCTTCTAGTGGGAAGTCCAGCTTCAGACCCTGAGTAATGCACTTGGTTTCCAAACCTTTGGATGTGCCCAGGTGAAACTGTTGACCTTACATTCCTTGTTTCAAGGAGCCTCCCAGCCAAGCTGGTAACATGTTGTCTGTGCCTGCACACAAACTAGTCTGACACCCTTTTAGAAATCAGGTTTACCTTTTCCCTTTGGTGCTGAACACTCCACAAGCCCCACTAAAACTGCAGTCATGGTGGAGAAATAGCACACAAAGCCAGTGGTAACAGCCTCTGAGAAACAAGGAAAATTTAAGGAATTAAGGGTATAACAATCTCTGATAAAACCTGCTCAGCTCTTTAGCATCATAAGTGCATTTTGGAACAGTGTCAGGTTGATTATATACAGTAAGAGAAGCAAACACACATTTGATTATCTCATTAAAAGCAAAAGTTATATTTTTCAATAATATTCAAGGCATTGGTTTCCAACTGTTGGAGAATTGCTTGAATAAATGTAATGTGTTTACAAGATGAATGCTTTCTCTAGAGGTTATCCTACCTTCTGATGATTGAGTCTAGCCCTCTTTAACTACTTTGACAAGATTATTGCCTGAAGTAACATTTTTAATTAGCATTCCTTGTTTATGTCTAGAGATTGAGGGGGAAAATAACTAAAAGCTTTGGAACAACTATTGAGTCTGCACTTGCTCTAAGCTGGAAGAAAATAATTTTTAGTATATGTTTAAAATTATATAACACATTTCAGATGTTGGTTCAGATTACTGTTAAAATGACATTCAAATCTGGGAGTGTTTCTTGCTGGTTTTATCCTTTTAAAAATTTCCACTGTGCTTTTTTTCATCTTTAATTAAATTTCAATTCATTTTATAATAGTAATTAAAGTATTTACAGCAAGAAATTCTATCCATTTGCAAAACTGCAATACATTGTAACATTTTCACAAACAAACAAACTTTGTAGAAGGTTAGCAAAGTCTTTTTCCTGTATTTGTACGGCACTGAAGGGAAGCTCATCAGCTGGTATAAGTCATTGTCATTCACTGGAGTCAGAAGAGCAATTTTGATTTACAACAGTTTAGAATTTGGCCAATAATCTAATTAATATAATCAAAACCATGTACAGACACCAGAATAAACAATACCAAACAGTAAGGCAAGTAACCTATCTTACAGTGAAAATAAAATTAATGTCCCAGGCTTCTTAAATCTCTGTTTCATTACATAGCTTTGCTTTCTATCATCTTTGATCTCCTTCATTTCATTAGAGCAAACTTCTCGTTAGAAACATGAATGTCTTCCTATGAAATTGATCTCATGTTTAACACTGGTATCTAGTGACTTTTTCCAGTTTCAGCTTTAGTCTTTTTATACAGTACTTAAAAAAACCCAAAACACAAACACAAATTATTACATCATAAGTAGAGGAACATATGGCACATCCAAAAGTGAGTACACAATAAATATGTTTCTAATAAATACTTTGGTGCTGAGTAAATTACAGAAGAGAGCAGACAATAACCACCATTCTGCTATTAATGCCTTTTCTTAGCATGGTAGCAGTTATTAAATTAGTTTAATCATAGCCAAACAGTTGAGGTGCAGTAGCACTGCTTATTACACCAGCCATTATCATCTCACTGTTACCTTGGGCTTTCCTCATCTATTTTGTATTCACTGTATTGCTCACATGCATAGCTTGCAAGCTTTCTTATGCTATATAAAAAATGGGTATATTTGCATGTCACACGTGCCCTGATATATGATTATAGCCTTCAAGTTTTTTCAAAAATATATACTGATTATAATAATTTCAGAGCAATGGAAAAGAAAACAACAACTCATTTAGCCTCAGGATAGAACATTGTGTAAAAATTTTACCTTGTTTAGCTTTCATTGATTCACAGCTGCATAGAGAAACAGAAGAGAGACAGCTTAGAAGAGCATGCCCGCTACATACCAGTTTAGCAGTGGTTGTATCCAAAGTAAATTCCACAATGTTAGGGCATTTTTTTCATTAAGTTATATGAGTTTAATTGTGGAGTTTGTGAATTCTGAGTAGTGGGAAAAATTAGGATGTTTTCAGTGGGCTCTCTCGTCTGTAATAAAAGTAATGGAAGACCTGCATTTTGAAAAATTCTGCATTTAGGAGCAGATTCTTATATCTGGAGGCTGGATAAGTGAGGGTTCTGCAAATACACCATCCCATTACGGCTTTCTAATTAAAGATCCGTTGCAGGAAACAGTAAATTTAAAATAGTGATGACAATATTAAAACTTCTTGGGTAAAAAGGAGGCCATTGAAGATAAGGAGACAAATATCTTATTAGAAGAAATAGAGCTAAATGCTCTATGGTGACTCTAAAGCATTGTGCAAGTATTCACAGTGGGCTATAGATGAGAATATGAAAAAGATGAGTGTTCTAACATCAAGGGGTATGAATGACAAACAGATGCTAAACAGACAAATGAGCTATGGCTGAAGGAGGCCAGTGCTGTTGTATGCTGAGGGAAGAGAGAGGAGAGGAAGAGGTGGATAAAAAAAAATATAGCCCCAGAGAAAGCTGAAAACCATGCTGAGAAGTAGTCTGGAGAAGATCACAGGAAACAGCTTATGGAATTAAAAACATTTGGGAAATTACAGCACTTAGGAGGAATTAAATATAAGAAAGTAATGGTCATCTATGAAAATAGAAACTTCAAAAAGGAAGGGACTGCAGCACAGAACCTGGAGGAGAAGAGCTAGAAAATCAGGAGATATGATCTCAGCATGAATAAAGAGACATGCTAAGGACTCTGTACAACATATCAGTCTCTAGGAAGACCTTTCATGAACAGTTAACAATAAGCTTTGGCAAGAGAGAGCAAGGAAATGTCTGAGAGACAGGAATATCTCACTGAAGTGATGGTCTTACATCAGTCCCATCATGACTGGGAAGAATGTGTGTCAGATATATATAGCATCTTAATTTATTTCAAGTGGTTATAACTTGCTTTTCACTGATACTCCTTATTGTTAATTTGTTAAAGATGCTGAGATTATATAGATAAATATAAGCCTCATTTACAAAGCAATGCAAATTTACACTGAAAGAGAAGTGCTAAAATTGTGCAAATGTATTTTTTATTTTCCTGATGAATTAACCATATTGAAATTATTATTTTCAGTCTCGATTATCCACGTAAACCAGTGAAATATTTGTCCTGTATTCAGATTTAACAAATGGACCCAAGCATAGATAAGAAAATGAGTTCATAATGAGAGCAGATGCTACAGAGACAAAAGAGATCTTTAAAAATTGTATATGGCTTAATCCCATGGTCGCTTTGTGTGTGCATTTAGCGTCTAACCTTTAAAAGTTACAGTTGTTCCGCTCAGCAGCGCAACATATGTCTGACTTAGAAGCTGCACAGTCAGTGGTTACCTCTCTGCCCATGTCAGCCAGGTATGTTTGGCTGTGTTTGCCAAACCATTTCTGTAGCAAAAATGACATGAACTTTCATGAGAGCCCAAGTTCCATTTAATTTTTTTTGTGCAGATATTTCTAAGGTGCAGACTGCGGGGATTACAACTCTCCTTGAGCTGGACAGGAATTAGGCACTTCACTATCTCTGTAGGTCTTGGTCTAGCCTAGAGTTTCTTGGGGAAGGCCTACAGCAGCTATTGCTTACTACAGTGCTTTCTACCACCATCAACATGGTACCCAGTTTTAAGGGCTTATTTCTCTGAGCAGAGCTTTCTTGTTCATTTGTTAAACATTATGTGAGACATATTCCCAAAGCTGGCTAGGCTAATGTGGAGTAACCTCAGTAGAAGACAATTTTTCCTTTCAAAATTATCCAGAAGGTGGGAAAAGTAGGTTAAAATTACTTTAGGAAAGGGTTCCCGATCCCTCATATGCTGGGCAAAAGAGGTGAAGCCCACTGGGGAAAAGGAGGAGTGACAAGCTGTGCTCAGAGAATGCAAATTTGTTAAAACTATTGGAGTGTAGGAGGAAAAAAATGCGTAATTGTGGGTTCTGTGAATGATGGTCCAGTGTGCCCAAGAGCAGAAATTCAAGTTCCTAGTAAAAACTTTTTGTTGAGTATACGTGCTTGATTTTTTTACATGCCTCGGAGGTTGGTTGCCAAGAGAGAGCTTTTGACCTTTTGGTTTTGTACTTTCCTGAAATTATGAATAGGTCTTACCATATCAGCTTGTTTTAAATCATCAAATGCTTCTGTAATCATAGTAATGGTTGTATTTTTCAGTTGTACTGCAAAATGGCTGTGTAAACTGAGCATCAGTGTGAAATACATGAATGAATTCAAGAAATGTAACAAACATCAAAATAATGAGAAAATTTGGGGAGAAAATAGAAAGTCACCTGAGCTACTTGATTCTCATAAGCCTCCATTTTAGAAAGCGAAGGCATAGCAAGTTTGTCAGGGAGACTCTAACAGCGAATGTTTTGGACAATTTGAATTGCTGCACCAGTAAGCACAGAGTTTGGAAATGTGTATTAAATGCAGTTGATAGTGGAAATAGTAGCATCAGAATATGAAAGAGACAAGAAACTGGAGTCAAGGATTCCTTTGAATTCCATATGGCAGCAAAAAGTGTGAGGCAAGCTGAGCTTACCTCCCACAACAGAAGTCTTAAAGTGTTGAATGCCAAGTTGGAGCCCAAAAATAACACTTTTTCCTCATTCACTTAAGCAGAAGTTTAGTAACTGTGCAGCTGGAGAGACAAGAGGAAACGAAACAGCAACATTTCTCTCAAAATTTAAAGATAAGATGCATGTGTGCTAATCAGCCAGTGTTTATATCCTCCTCCTCTGTTTTTCCCTGTCCACTTTCCTGAATTAGAAGGGTACCCTCAGGGTTCTGGCAGCAGGAGTATTCAAAAGAAAAGTACAACCACTTCACTTAGAAGTTCAGCCAACTTTAGTACAACTAGAGCCCTCAGAATGTCATCTACCTATCCTAAGGAAGCTGAAGGTTGTTTTACTCCCAGAAGAGCTCTTTGTTTCACCTTATGTTTCTTCAGTATTTTTCTTAACCCATTACCGCTTGCAACTTTGCTTCTGGGTAATAAGAGCTCATGACAATGTTTTTGCCTCAATAATTCAGAAACCTGAAATGAAAATAACCTGGCCTCTAGGGTTTCTACCAGTTGTACTGAGCTTGTCGCTCTTTTCTCATTCTTAAAGATGTCCTCTAGTCAACAATACTTAACTAAAATACTCTACATGTTCCAGTTTCAGGAGACATGGAAGTCATCTTGACCTGGAGCTCTAGAACTGTGAACAATCTTATCTCTAGTCTGATGCAAACCCAGCAGCTATTTCTAGGCAGAGAATACAAGGCTACATGGGCCAGCAATGTGACAAATGGTATAATACATTAATTGCATCAGCATAATACAATACCATTGTGTTCTGGGTAGCCTTTTTCATTCTGAGCGTCTCAACATGCACTCCAAGTTTTTATGCAACCTGCAGCATAATTCTGTATTGGTAATATTGAAATATGGTTTTTACAAATTTTACGGAAGGGTTCTCATGTTCTATGCACTCAGAGGCTGTTAAGTAGAAAAGGGGTAAAGGATGAGGATTTCTAAGCCTTTTGAATTCAATTTGTTTTGATAACCACATCTAGTTATGATATTTTTTCTGTATGGATTTAATATTATTTAAATACTACATGGTAATGGATTCTGTGCATGAGATACAGTAGTATTTCTAAAAGTAATTGTAATTGTGATCCATTAAAGTCTAGCTAATGCAATATCTATCTGGAAAAGTCTAGGATTCATGACACTACAAAATAATTATTAAGATAATAGTGTAAAAAATGGGCCAAGCCAAATCGTATAACATTAGCTTTGATAAATTTTGTTCCATAAAATTAGTTTTTGAAGTAGACATTTAGTAGGTTGAGCAAATAAGTATCTGCCCTGCAAAAGTATATTTTCTCAAATTAAAAATATCTTTCTTACAGAATTGGCTACAAGTGCCTTGTCCTATCTCTTATGGTTTCCAGGACTATGTAAATTCATAGCTCAGGGGAATGGTGTAATCCCACATAATGAGTTGCATGATATACTGAGCCAGTTTTAATGTATCTTAGTTTGAGAGAGGATTTTATTAGTTTTCCCAAATATTATTTTGGTTTTTTTCAAAATTATCATAAAACCTCATTCAGATAACATTAAATATCTTCTTTAAAGCTTACACAGGCACCAGAACAGAGAGGATATGGATACAATGCAATCCTTAACTCACCCCTATTGTGCAGGAACAGAACAGGAGCCTCAAAGCTGCTGGAGGTCTTACATATCTCATATGTGCTGGAACAATGAAACAAATTATGAACAGGGCTTAAGGCTCAGCTCTGAATTCTTGCCTTTGTGAGTTTGTGTCTCATGCATGGAGAGCATTGATTTTGCAAGGTACTCAGAGATGTGGCCTGTCTATCTGTGAATAGAACCAGATGGATTATTTTCTGAAGTTTGACATTCAGACAGGGATGTCTCCTTCTCTAGTCTGGCACTTTCATTAAGTCTGCACAAGGAGGTTTTATATATTAATTCATTTCTATAATAATGTATTTATACTGAGAAAAGCATAATAGTTAATATCAGACATGTAATGCTGTTCTGCTTTAAAATATGCTGATAGAAAATGCAATTATGTTAATGTGCAGAATCTAACCCCACCTAATTACTAAAGAAATGTACACCCACTGTACTAAAGAAATTATTATAAGGTCAAAGATGCACATTCAGAGTTATTTTACAAAGAACATCTGAATTGGTAGCTACTTTTACAAAATTTAGTGAATGGGCTGGCAAAAGAAATACATGGTTGGTATAATGGCAATGTATGAATGTTCACAGCCCCTGCAGTCCCACCAGGGATACAGAGCCAGGTTACATTACCTATCGTGGAGTTGAATCTGCTTTTGGATAACCTCCATGGGTTTACTCCAAAAGGAAAATACTACTCAGTGTAACAAGTTAAGCCTTTAGCTGTTCAGAAAACAAATGCTGTATTAAAGTTAATTACTTCAGCTACCTACTAATGATCTGAAAAATCTTTTAACAAACCAAGTGTTCTCAGCCAGGCTGTTGCCTTGGCCACATGTTCCTTCACCTTACAGCCGTATGGAAGTGCAGCAGACAGAGTTCAGATCATTCTTTTGGCAGGTAATGAAACATAGAAGCAATTTCTCTTTACCCTTCCACCTTAAATTTTGATTTGGTGACATTATCAGATTTATAAAGATGAGCTGAATCTGTCTCTGCCAATAGAGAGAAGCGAACAGAGGGAGAAGATGTCATTACAAATAAAAGAGGTCAATAATTACAGACCAAATCCTGCTTTGACTGAAGTAACACAAATGGCATGACTTTCAACAGAATTAATAGTTGCAAATCACCAACAGTAAGCCCTAATAAAATGTTATTTCTATTCATAAGTTTGTTCACAGTTCATATTTGCATTATATAAAGCAAACTTGAAAAATCCTTAGAATATAAATATATTTTATGGCAATGGCACTCTTTCACTGTGAAGAAAACACGGTGTGTTCATGGGTTATGTAAAAGAACAACAGTTGGCATTCAATTACATATATTTGTCTTATAGAAACATGCACCTCAGTACAAACATCAGCAACTGGATGCTATTCTTGCAAAGGTCAGTGGAAGTTTTATCCCTGATTCACAGTTCTGAGATTTTGAAATGTGAGTTTCTTAGAAGGTGGAAATTCAGTGTGGATACCTTGACAACTCCACTTTGTGAAGTAGAAAGATTGAACATCATGAGGTTTTGTATGAGCCATAAAGATACCACAACAGGTCTCCTAAGAAGAGACAGGGCACCTGTTTAGAGCTTAGGGAGCTCTGCTGCAGCACCTCCTTGGCCATCCTTTCTGCATGCTTTATGTACATATTGTAGAATCCCCTTAGAAGCTTTCAGAATGCAAAGTTTGTACAGTGGGAACTAAACAATTATTTTCAATTTTCAGTATAGCTACTGCATTTCAGAAAACCAGATGGAAGCTCCTTTAGTTTCGTTTAAATTTCAGCTACATTACAACATTTTCTCAACTTCTTAATAGGGCTCTGCTTTTTTTTTTTTTTATTTTTTCCTTGCAAGTGAAAAAAATCACTGGCCTGTTCACAGAAAAAAAATTTTCTTTAGTCTCAAGGCTTATGTATTCACTAGGGAGGTTGGACTGTGCTCCAGCACAGAATAAATCAGCAAGTCATTGCCTTCCAGAAGTAATGTGTAACACCTTGTTTTGTTCCCTGGTTCAAAAGGCACTGTCACTGTTGTACACCAGTGGGTTTTTCTTTTTTTTTTTTTAAAAAAGGGCTATAATTCATATGCAAACTAAGGAGGGATTCATGATTTCATAATAAAATGTTGAAACGCTTTGATCATGAGCTGGAAGGAGGTGTGAAACACTGCTTCAGAAACAGACAGATATTTGTGTAATCAGCCTTTATGTATTGCCAGTTCAGAATAATAACATATAAAAAGCCCCAACTTACCTCATCTGCCTGGTACAGCCAAGGCATAAATAAAAGAGAACAATGGAATTACTATTACTCACTCACTGAGCCCCAGCTACATCACTGTATTCTTTATAATTGCTGGCAAGAAGATTAATGTTTTGTTAAATATCAGAGTAAGGTCACAAGGGGGCTTGCAGGGCTGTCTAAACATCTAGGTTTTAAACTCCTTCCTTCCTTCTTTCCTTCCTTTTTCCCTTTACCTATTTTTTTTTATTTTAATTTCACAGAGATGAACTTTCAGCATTTCCTTTAATTATTGTGACTTTTACATTTTTGCATTTGAAAACTTTTGACAACACAAAAAATAAATAAGGACAACAATTGTTGCATGGCTGATAAAGCTTAATCACCATATTGATAGGAAAATGGTAGGGTTTTGTATGTTAGAAAGAGATGTGTGTTCCATTTTGCCTGTCATATCTCTGTTCCTTCATGCCTGTTAGTATTGTATTTGAATTGGGATTTTTTTCTCATTATGTTAATGTCAGTTAACCTAAGTAATAATCTATTTGGTTTAAAAACAGTCTTTTAAATGTCTGTTAACTTGTAGTTCGTGAACAGCAGGACAAGAGCAATGCAGGTGAAACCTCATGGTTTGGCAGATTGAAGGTACAAAAGGTGCAAATCTCCTCAGAGTACAAGAACCATCAGACTGAGGTTACCAGCTCCAATTTCAGATCTTTGCAGCAAACAAGTGTTGGCATTTTTCCTTCCTACAGATGAAATCTCGTGGTTAGCGGTCTTCCCCATCATTATATAGAAACATTCAAAGAAATATTCCATCATAAATTTACTGGTTTTTTATTTTTCTTTTTAGGTAAACTGAAACATCCGATCCATATGGTAGAACAGCTTCATTTGAAAATACTTGCTAATGCAGAAGATTTCTGGTAAATATAAACATGGTTGTTTCTGGTGAAGCAGCAAAGAAATTGTAGTCACCTTAATCTCTTGTTTAGACTATTGCCAGTCATTTGCAAAATGCAAATATCTTCCTCATTTGGCTAAGATTGTCCTCCAAATTACACAGGAGCAGTCTGGGCAGCAGCAACCACCAGTCTCGTACAAAAATGTGTGTTTCAGGCTTACCCCAGATCCTTTTTGAAAGCAGACTGAAAAACTTGTCAAAATCTTGTCAATTTCCAGCACTGAGAACTAGAGACCTGCTCCTTAAAACTGTTTTCCTACTTTATTTCTTTTGGTGATGTTTCTGTAAAAATCAGGTCACTGATATTGTGAATGAGACTTAAATGAGAGACTGAACCTAGGTTTTGCCAAAATGCAGGATGGTTTTAGACTAAGCCAAACCTGTGGGCAATCAGCTGAGACCTATAATCCAGAGTTATGAAGTTCTTTTAATCCTGGCTCTTGTCCAGCTTACTCCTTAACCCAGGTACTAGAAAATATGCCTCTTAACTATCCTCAGTGGCTCTTTACATAGTATGGATAAAGGGAATAAAATTATATTGACCTAATAAGGAGAGAGAGACTTTAATATTCTGGGAACAGATCACAATTCTAGAGTTAAAAGTAACGTGAGTTTTCCTTTTGAAAATACAAACATTCAGTTTTTGTTATTTTCTAAACCAGTCAGGGAATCCAGCTCCCTCTTCTGAAAGTCCATGTTAGGATGCAAACTGGCAAGTAGGATACTTTTATTAGAGAGAATATCCATGAAAATATATAATCAAAAAATTGAAGCTTATGTGCCTAAACAAGGTGATAGTTCTTAGTTAATTGATTAAATACAAAAGACAGCTTGCAAAGACCTATTAGTAAGCCCTCTGGGAGTGTTTCCTTCTTACATTTTTTGCATGTATAGCTGATTTCCCTTCAGAGACACCTCTAGGGCCAAGTTTGGCCACAAAATGTGATCAGCATCTTGCATCATTGTTCTTGATGACGTACATAGCATACCAAAGGTACAGATTTCAGAGCAGCTGCATTACTTAGGACTTTGTGTATCAAACCTAATCTATCAGTAAAAAAATCATATGAGATTTCAGTCAATGTCATGAAAGACGTTAGGTGGCTCCTTTGCAGAATTTGGGCGTGCATATGCCTTTGAAATCCTGCAGTACTCACTGGAATGTAGCTGTAGGTTTTGCCAGTGGCACATGGGAATATGCTACTGGCCAAACCCACAGTGATGTAAACCACACATTTAGATGACAAGCGTGTTCTCTTAATTGCAAATAAATTTTCTATAAAATCTTCTATTTCTTGTAAGAATTTAGTTTGGAAGAGAAATTCTGAAATAGAAAAGAGGTATGTAGATCACTTCCACAAAGATGACTCTGACATGGGTTTTGTTAAGTCACAGCTGCCCTTAGAATCTGATGCTGTGAATAGTTTAGTTGGAATAAATTTTAATTTTAGTTGCAAGACAGGTTAGACAGCTTTTATATCTCTGAGCAGCATTCAGAGGGACATTGTAACAGGCTCTAAAATACCACGGACCTGCAGCAGTCGAGTTTCCAATGGTCATCACATTATTTCTTTCATAAGGTCAAACTTTACAACCAGTCACTACCTCTAGAATTATTATATCTATTTCATAATCCCTGTATATGAATATGAGAATTACTTTTGCAAAATAAGTTTGGTAAAATAGACCATGCGAAATTTAAATTCTTAAAATGCTCCAAAACTATGGTATTACAGATAGGCAGAAAACAATGAGAACTGCAAATATTAAAAACAAAAAACATAGTAAAAATAAATAAAATCCAACCTAGCTGTTGAGAGAGGAAGGCAATTATGACTAAGGAGAAAAGAAAAAGAAACAATATTATTAACTACTGGAGGAGAAATAGTCTAGCATTAGGAACACTTTTCTTTTTTTTAATCTTTTTTGCCATACCATTTACTGAAAATCCAAAATGAAAAGAAGAAGCAAAACTATGTTGTAGTTAGAAGCTCAGGACTAAATGTTAATTGATTGCATAGGACATAACCTTCTGAGTCTTACTATGCACCAAATTCACCTACAATCTTTTATACCTGGGGTGGGAGAAGTACTTTTGTCCTTTTCTCCTCATACCAATAAGGAATTCAGGGGAGCTGCCTGCCCACACGTGATGAAAGGCTGCAGGCTCTGGGACTCACCACGATAAAAAAGTATGACAAAGTCGAGAGGAAAAGAACCAAGTAGGTTATATTAATTCAAAGTTGTCTGATAAAACCAGTTGAAAATGTGTAAGAGAAACAGCAGGTGGAGGAAATTAGGACAAGGGCAGGAAACCTGGTGGAGTTAGGAAGGGTGGATCTGCAGGCAAGTCTCAAAATTTTCACAGCATTTCTCATCTGAATTATTCTGAGTATCAGAATTGCCAGCTCTTTGTAGAGGTCCATCATTTCTTGAGCCCTGCAGTGTGAGGGGGTGCAGCCCACGGTGTCTCTGCTCCTGCACACGCGGTCAGAGCTCGGGCTCGCAGGGTTCCAGCCCCTGCCCGGGGATCTCTCTGGGCAAGGATGGGGTGTATGTTACGGGGTGTGCACACTGGAGGGTGCTAGTATTTAGAGAAGAGGAAACGTATCGCAATGGGGTCTTCCCACAGGCAAAGATCGAAGTGGAAGACTTGAGGTTTTGTCATCTAGTTACTGTCAGAGAACAAGCTGTGTGTGTGTCCCTACCCTGACTTTGATGATCACCCAAGCCAGATAAACTTTAAATAATTTTTTATGCTTATTCAAAAATTTGGGGTCAGATTATGGTTTGCATTGTTTATAATATGTATGCTTAATGTACCTATATGTGAGCCTGTACTAATTTGATTTTCATATTAGTATATTTGTCCTTGTTTATATGTGTATTTATTAGTTTTCCTCAGGCTATTTTGAATGTCACTCAGAGTTAAAGATGATGGATGGCACATTCCAAAGATATGTAATAAAAGACAATATAGCATATTTCTTCCATGCCTGAGTATATTCATTCTTGCTTATATAAGAAAATACACAAAACAAATTGTAAACAAGGAGTCATTTGGATTTAGATTAGGCATGAATAATGATATGCAGCCTCATCTCAGATATAAACAAAAAAAAATCAGGTTTAACTGCTAATGGGCTTAGGAAACATCTTTCCTTTTCAAAGGAAATTACTCAATGTAATAAAAACATGATTTCTAAAATAAATGGATTAATTTACCTTTTGTTTCAAGATAAATAATCATAAATACTGTATTTAGATCTAAAAGAGGTATAATTCTTTCTCATGTACTTGTCTTGGTGATGGAGTTTGGCCTTGGCTTTATGACACTCATTTCTGTTTCCTTTAAAAACTCTGGGTTTTATGGCTGCTTTTTGCCTGCAGTCCTGCAGTTCTGCTGGTAACTGCATCTGATTCAAAACGTATCAGTGGGAAAATTCTCACTGGCTTCACTTGTCTCTTGTATCAGGCTCTGTAGGTTTGATTTGATCCTTTTGCCCATAAAGTTTATTGCAAAACTTCTACAGACTTCAGTGTCTCTTCTGCCTAGGACTTTTGTGTATCATTATGTGCCTACAGTCATGGTTCAATTTTTCATTGACTTTTCCAAATCTGTTGCAAAAGAAAGGGGTTTTTTCCACATGATGATGATTTTTGAAAAGATGTAATTGCAGAAAGGTTGGAGAGTTGTTTGCTTTTTTATGCACCAGTAGAATATAATTTCTTCACTGCAGTATGTTTTTAACCTTAATACCAGAGGATAAGAAAATAGATAGCATTGTATTTGCATTTCAGATTCAGTTTATGTGTGTTAATATAGAAAGAGAAATTTTTCCTTTTGGTTACATGAATAAAACTCCATAAGTGTTTGCAGGATTGAGCTTTTAATTTGTAACCCTGATCTGGCCGCATGAACAATTGTAATAAAGTTTAATGAACATTATTAAAAGTTTATATGCAGGCAAATAGGGTTGCACATTTGGAGTAGTCATTACTAGCCTCCAAAAGAGAAGTGGCCTGAGGTAGCTCCAATTTTCCATTCACAGAAATACAGACATCAGGACAGTAAGGGGGAGAACAGGATCCCCTCATCTTCCAAACAAAACACAACAGTATTGTGGGATCTTTAATGGGAACCAGAAGTGCTTCTTTTGCAAAGTAAAATAAGAAAGAACACTTCCATATAATATTACTTCAAATTTATACCTGAAGCACATTACATGTGTTGTAATGTCCAAACTCAGCAGTTTCAGAGTGTAGATGGAGAGCTCTGGGCAGTCACCCCTGGAGTACCAGCCCTGTCACACTGATGTGCAGTAAGAAGGGGCACAAACAATATGCAGATTCCCTGTTTTACACTAAGCTGTGTCATGGACCTGTTTCTCAATCACGGACTAATTTTGCTGCCTCAAGAGAATATTACAAATATGAGTAAAAGACTTGCACTGCAGCAAACTTAGCAGTACAAAATTTGTTTAGCTTTGCCCCTTCATTGCTTTGGCTTCTCTTTATAATACGTAACTTGGAACAAAATCCTACTGGTAAGATTTGCTCAGCAGAAGTTAGCACAACTTGGGTAGTTATTCCTGTGACTGAGTTCTACCTGTGGCTTAAGACTGAATGTCTGAGATGAAAGGGTCTGACCTGGAAGAGATAATCAAGTCAATAAATTGATTTTTTGAAAAAATCTCATTGGTTCCAAGAGAGGTTAGTCTTGCAAATTAAGTTACTCATGTACTTAACTCTTTGCCAGATCAGGTATTGTAAACCCTCTGGGGGAGGACCCATGTTTTTTTTTATTTGTCTGTAAAGTGCCATGTATACCTATGACACTGTATAAATAAATAATAATAATAGAAACAATAAAAACCATCTAGGGATTAACCAGGCCTTTTAAAGAGGCCAAATGTTCTTCACATAAATCTTGGATCTAATTTGAGCTCTAATAAGCTCCATTTCCTGCTTTTCCAATATTTTTAAGCCGCGTTGCAATAGCTATCCTTTTTTTTTTTAAACAGGTGTTTTAAGGGGGCCCTAAGGCAAGTATCTAATCAACCTAATGGAATTTTCCATGCAGTGAAGTGTTTTATTCAGCTCAAAACATTGTCTTTGATTAGACTTACCACCTTCCCTTTTGCTCCTTTACATTATTTTGGCAGGCTCTGCAGGTGGAAAAGTTCCATCTCCACTGCAGCTCCATCATGTGTGAAATAGCTTCTCTGTGCATGCCTGCTTGGTTGCCTCTGAGCTAAGGAGAAAACCTCAGAGCCAGCTCTACAGCCCCAGTCCCAGCTCTGGATCTGCCTGTGCTCCGTTCTGGCCCCATGACGGCCCTTTGTCCAAGGTACTCGGGTCAGCTTTTAATTGAGAACTTGTATCCTGCGAGTGACCCCACAGTACTGACTGTGATCCAGGCTAACTATCCTACAGTATGTGCCTGCAGTCTGGCTTTGTTGAGCCCTAGTTGCTGTGCTTGGGCCGAGCCTGTACTGGATTCATTAAAGCTGGCTCCTGTATGCCTGTGAGAACTACAGTCCTCTCAGATGGCACTGTAGCTTTTTCTGTAGAACATGGGCAGCTCAGGTGCTTTAAAGAAACTCTTTTAGCCTTCCAAGCTTTTTTTTCCCCTTGATTCTCTAGCATGAAAATTGGTATAAATCATATGAGGGTGTAACTTGTTACATTATGCTTAATATTTTCCCACCTCATGAGGTGTTGTGAGGATTTTTAAAGTAATATTTATACAGCATTTTGAAGATAAAAAGCATTGCATAAGTGATAATTATTATCTACATTTATTTTCATGCCTCAGTTGAAATATCTTTTTCTCTTTGTCTAAGATACTTAATTTTTCTTCTGCCTTTTTTTTTAATTACTATGTTATTTAACTTTAGATGAGGTTTGGGGGTATAATTTTGGAGAAGAAAACTGCTGTACAGATTATATTGTACTGTGTCAGATAGTTCTTCTCTTTTGTTTTTCATCCCATGATGAACTGATGCTTTCACCAATCCAATCTGCAACCAGAGGTTTATTCATGCCAGAACAGAAGAATAGTTTGATTGTTCAGGAAATCAGCCAAGACTCAGAAGGCCTAGATTTTCTCCATTCTGATGCAGGTTTCTTGTTTGACATTTGAAAAATCACCGAATTCCTTCATGTCTCAGCTGGCCATCTGCAAAGCAGAAATGGTGCTTCCCTACTGTGTACTTGGGTTGTAATATTACTTTTCTATATGAGGCAGTGCTCGTAAGGGTGATAGAAGAACCAATATACTTCAAAAGGCATTGTTAATCTTCTGTGTGCAGATCACTCATAGGATACAGTGACCTGAAAAATGGGGCAAAATATATACTAATTTAACTCTCAATTAACTATTTATTAATTTATTCTTAATAATACTTTATTTGTATTTATATTGTTTTTATTAATATATTTAGTAATGAAAGAAGCAGTAAGCAACCTTTTCAAAGTAATTAATAGACATATCCTCAAGGTCCCTGTCAATGTGTGCTTTCTAAAAAGAAGATATATACATTGCTTAGGGTTTGGCCCCCCCAGAAAACTATCATGAAGTTGTTTCTGTGAATTTTGCTTTAGATACATATTTCTGTGATTTTGTGTCAGATACAAGAAGTTGTTTCATTCTGTTACCTGGATACTCCTTGTTCTTGCCATGATATGCAAAGGCATATCTTCATCTACCTATGACAGGTAATATTGATTGCTACTGATGGACTGTATATTGGTAATTAGATATGGAAACGTACATGTCCGTCCTCATTTCTAGGAGGAGACTGTTATATCCCAGCTATTCCCTACTATACGTAGTAGGGAGAAAATATGAAAGTATTGTACAACATATGACCATGCAAAAGCTTCTAAACATAAACAGTCATGATTTTTTTCAGTTTTTTGATCAGCATGCAAAGCTGAAAGCGTGGGTAAGATGGAGATAAAAATTTATCATATTTTAATTGAATTCAGTTATGCTTTTCAAATGGTTCCTCTATCCCAGTGGGAATGATCCACAGCAAGATAATGTTACTTAATAGTTTTATTTCTAAAATGCACCTTCTTTTCTCTGTGCATGCAAGTGCTTTACAGCTTCAATAAAAACCATTGTGAAACAGACACTAAAACATTATCCTAAAAATCATTTCACTTTCTGCCTTAAATGTAGCCATTAAAGTAGTAAAAGGAGGGCTACTACACAAGTAAAAATGAAAAACAGTGAAGTTTGTATGTGGGGCTAACAGATCATTCTAATCATGTTGAAGTTTCTATCAGTTGCAGTTTCACTATCTTGAAATTGTACTGACTACACTCAGATCCAAATTTCCCTCCTGAAATGAAGGTGATTACATGAGGACCCAGACATATTCTGAGCATATTCCTTTGGAAGAATGAAGATGAAGTTATAACCTGTGAAAAGCTATGAATTCTTTATACTTTGGCAGATGTTAAGGTTCAAAAAGTTGAATTGATAATTATTGGAAGCTGATTCTATAATGTCATAGTAATACCGTCCAGTTCTGATATCTTCCCCTCTACATCCAATACTGAGAGGGCAATGTGTGCTTCAACAAAGTCAAGGGAATTTCCTGATGTAAGGGCAGGAATCCTTTGTAACTTTTTCAATTGACCTTGCTTTTCTAGTTAATATAGGAGACATAAAGGAGACTGGTTTTTCCTTTTTGTGACCCATTTGTATTCAGACTCTAAACTGTTTTTTTTCTAAAACCAGGTTAGCTCTAGGTTATTTGCTGAGCTTATTCTAGAATAGTATCTCCACAGATCATGTGTGGTTGCATGTTAGTGCCTTAACATGAGGTATTTGTCCTCTTAACATTTCTGTAGAGGTATCCTATCTCATGCACAGTATTAATAAGACAGGTTTTGAGCATTTTATTAAGATTCTTTTATAAGCTGGTACATGTTTCCTGTCTTTGCCCAGATGTTTCAGAGTGGCTGGTACTTAGCTGTCTCCCAATTCTATTTTTTTTTTTAAGGGGCTGTACGTATCCTCATAGATCCTCTGATCTGAAACTCACCTCTAAAATGTAATGCTCAAGATTTCTAAAACCATGATGCAAAACCTGTCTTTCCTGTAAATTTGAGATCAGGAAAGCATAGTTTTCAGAATCCCTCTGTAAATCAAAGAATTAATTCTTGTGATCATAGTGCATTGTTTCCTCTCATAAAAATATCCTCCTCAGTTGTGACTACAAATGATTTTGGGAAATATTTTTAACATTTACTTTCTCTTCTTTTCCTGCTTCCTCTTTTTATTTCATTTTCCAGCAGTATTTTAGCCGGTTTTTCCCCACAGCAGCTGCTAAGGTAATATTGTAGAATGTATTTTCAGTTCTAAAAGTCTTAAGTTGGAATCATTCTCCTCAGAAACATCATTCTGTAGACAATGTGTGTTCATATGAATACATACACACACACACAGACCCACCTAAACAGAGGCAGTCAATGGCCATAACTCCACTAAATACTAGATTCTGTTAAAATGAGCAGCGCTGTGGCAGTAGATCTGCACATCAAGTAGTGTTCTCTTAGCTGATGGTAGCACTGCTTCCTTACAGAAACTTATTTCTATAAATTGCGTACCTATATAATACAAAGAACACCAAAGTATTTTATTGTATTTTCCTTGTGATAGATGTACTTTTTAACCTGCATGTTGTCATCATTAAGTTGCCCAAAGGCTTACTTTTCAACTGAAGCTTCTACAAAGCTGTGAAAGGTGAAAATGCCTCAAAAATTAATTAGTCTGCCTTTCACGGAGTGTAGTAATGTAGGAATCATAAGACAATACTATGAATTCTTGAGTGAGAAGAAGTAGCTACCTCCCATCTAAAATTTTTTTGCCTAAAAATTAAGCTAAAAATCATAATTGAAACTCACTAAAACATGAATAATCAAACCTGAGGTGTTGACCAGGGCCCCCATTAGCTTACTTTTAATTGTAGGTTTGGAAGTTATTAAACCTCACTGGTGGAAGTCTTCCATCGCCTTCCAGTCTGTTTGTCACCTTGGCATCACGTGTGTTCATGATAATTTCTCGTCCATATCATCTTTTTCATTATGGAAATGCACTCTGATCACAGAATTCAAGTGTTCCCAAACATTAAAGGTATTTGAAAGCTAAAACCCGATTCTGCATCTAAATTTTGCAGTTCTTAAAGACAATAAAAACAAAATGCATGGATGATATGTTGGCTCCGTAACACAGTGAGCAAACTTCTAGTTGACTTCAGCAGAGCGGATTTGCATCCCAAACATCAATAGCTCCAGCCACCAGCAAGGTTTGAAATAAGAAGCTGAGTGGCGTCCTGCTTTATTAATTTCTGTTGAAAAGTGAATGTAACTTTTCAAAGTGTTTTCTGCTTAGATTTTATTTTGTTACTGTCCCAACTAAATTTAGCTTTCCTAAACCAATCTGAGAATTTAAATGAGTTTCCTGTCCATGCACATTTGTAATTTTTTGTACCACTCGTTTCCTTTTAGATAGCACATTGTTTTATTCTTTCAGTCTTAAAAAAAAAGAGAGAGAGAAAAGAAAAACCTGCCACAAAAGTGAAATTTTTTTTATTGCATTTCATTTTAAGTCGTCTTTTTAAGGATCTGTCATTTATACAATGACAAGAAAACTTTCTAAATTGGAACTAATTTATGAATTCCTTCTTTTTGGCATAATGTCACTTTGCAAGTTAAAATGATAATGACTGGAAAGATCAAATATGTTTATCTAAAAAAGGAAGAGGGGTTTTAAGAGTTTGCGCTCATTAGAAATCTTTGCAAACTCTGTACACAGCAGGCATTATAGATTTTTTCAGTCCAAAAATCCCTTAGGTTAAAAAAGGAGAGAATGGTAAAGCTTGAAGAGAGCTCAGAATCCCTTTGTCTAACAACGATAGATGGATGAAATAGCTGTTTTCCACCTATATGATTGTTAGAATTCATTTTGTCACCAAACCAATCCTTCATACTCCATATATGTGAGTGGATTCTTCCTACTCACCCTTCCATTCATGTGCAATCCTTCAATTACACAAATATTCAAAGCCAGAGTGGTACCTGGCACTCTGTGTGATGAGAGGCTGCTGCACTGAGGGGCACAACTGAGTCTTTGCAACCAGTACAGCAGAATTGTGTGGTGTGCTTTAAGAACTTCTCCTTTGTAACAGTGATTTAGGAATATGCATCCAAAAGGCTTACAGTAGAACTTCAGTACTCTGGAAAACTTTCTGTTCTCTTTCATTATGAGGATTTTGATGCGAAGGAAACAACTAAGCTGTAGCAAATGAAGTAGAATTAATACCATTATGCTCACAATATGCCCACTGCCTGGGGGGAATGCTGTTGACTGATCTAGTAATACCAGAATCGCATCCTCACACCATTGTAAAATGCATCCATATGTTTCTTATCAAGACCACTGGTGGCACAAGTCCTTGATCCAGGCAAGTAATAGTCTTTAAAGCTGCACAGAAGAAAAGTTTCATTTGGTGCTGTTGCTGTGCCTTGTATTGTTGCTTCCTCTTCCACTTCTGAATTTCTTGTTCGTACCAGTAATGTTGGCATGTCACCAGCTGTTCTCTCTTCCAAGATGTCCGTTTGGGTCTTTATCCTGTGCTTTAATCTCTCGTGATGTGCTCTTCACCAATGAAGTGTTTCAAAGCAGTGTGAAGAAGGTATTAGTCTCTGATATAAAAAGGGAGAAATCTGTTTCTCCCCACTCATTCTCTTTCAGTGAAGGTGTAAGGATTTTTAAAGCGAGTACTTAAAAATAATTTTGTAATCACTACAAAAAAATGCCATATGAGATTTTCTAATGCTTTGTCTAGGCACATTGGATTCAGTGCGGGTTTCAGACTGCAAGTGAATAAGGAAGCAATTTCTGCCTTGTATTACCAAAAAAATGTGGACTCATAGTTTCACCTTAATCTCATTTTTGCTGTACCTTTCATTCTTCTAATATCTGATGCAAAAGCACGCCAAGATTAGAAACAAAAATAGAAATATGAATAAGATAATAAGTATTCAGACTGCATTTGTTTTTCTTTAAGTTACTCTAAGGATTGTTTTCTATTTTGAGATTATGAAGAAAGTTCCTGTCCGAGGTTTTCCTTTGACGCCACATACAACTGACCATTATGTCACTTAAGGAGGTCTCATAGTTGAGTGGTGATCTCCAAATGTCTGCCTTATTCTCAGAAGCTTCCGCTGTCATGCCCTGACTGTGCTAATTTTTTATTTTTTTTTTTTATTAATGACTAAACTACTTTTGAGGATCTGTTATTTTGGAAATGCTGAAAAAAATTAGTGAATTAGTATGTTGTTCATGATATAACTCTGAGACAATAAACATGCTGTGTTTTTTGTCTCTAGAATAATTGAGGGGGGTTTTGCATCTTTTATATGCAAAATTTTTAAGATAGTTACAGAGCTGTATGTGACAAAAGCCCTCCTGTACACACAGTACTCGTCCTGATACTTCTGAAGCATAAGATTCAATACCATTATTCAGTACCACTCTCCATTTTGTCCTGTGTCTTAGAGATGAAAGGAGATTACAGTTAGTTAATGTGCCCATGAGCTGTTATGCAAAGCCTAAAATCTCTAGTGAAATATGAAAAGTGAACACAAGAGCAGGTGCCGCAGCTGGCTGGCATAAAAAAAAGAGGTTTCATTGCTGTCACATATTTGAAGAAAAAGAAGATGGGAGTGTCTATGATCAACATCATATTAAAAGCCTTTTCAAAGAAAAAAAGTGATCCCAAACTATTTGGATGCAATCCAGATTTCTTTGGAAATGCTCTAATATGAGAATAATTGAAAGCAAATCTCTAGATGAAGATTTAATGTTTATCTTTATTCTGAGATCATAAATTTATCCTACCACTTTACAGCACTCAAAAGGCATGTGGATGTGGTGGTGGGGATATAGTTTAGTGTTGAACATGCTGGTGCTGGGTTAATAGTTGGATTTGGTGATCTTAGAGGTCTTTTGCAACCTTAATATTTCTATGTTTAGCTGTCACATTTATAGGATCATGTTCTTGACTCATGTTCTTTATCTCTGAGATAAAGATAAAGATAATCTGAGAAAGGTTGGAATACATTGAGGGGGATGCTACTAAGGATCCAGAGTGTTTGTGCAACACATTTGGAAACTTTTTCATGAAGCAGAGAGACTGTAAAAGATGGTTATACAAAATATTCCTGAACTAGCTTGTGTGGGTACAGATGGCCTTGAAATTACGTATTTAAAACTTTTTGTTATTTGCAGATGGTGGTGGGGCAGCATATAGCTTTTTAATGAAATCCAACAAAATCACAATTTACACTAAATATACCTAAGACAAATTTTGATTAACCTTTTCTATTTTTTTTAATGTGTTAAGCTAGTTAGCAATATGACATATAGGACAGCGAAAATTCACTTCCAGCTCCACTCTGAGCGTGGACACCAAGGCTCTGGATGTTATTTTATTATGAATTCTTCAGATTCAGCATGTGTTCAGTTTCCTTTTGCAGTACCAGTGTATATGTGCCAGCAATGGTCAAGTGTTGGTTTGAATGGATTTCCTAAGGAAACTCTGCCGAAGTCATTGATGTTTGATGCAGTTGTAGTAATTCCAGTGGAACTTCCAGTGGAATCACACAGCTGCTTAAAAGTTAAAAACAGTCAAGCTGCCAAACCCTAGTACTAAACAAAGAAATTTTTAAGATTATTTCTCTACTGTTCCTTCTTGTTTTAAAGAAATATAGCTTAGCAAAATTCTCCCATAGCCTGGAAGGTTTGTGCAGACAGAAGGTTGTTAGCAAATGGAATTATGTGCAGAAAAGCTTTAATCCCTGCAGCTCTTATATAAGAACATCTGCTTGAATTACAGGCCATACATAAATTGTGTGTGTGCTTGTTTCTGTCACAGATCCTTCCCCTTCACCCTCTGCTCCCCACATCTTATATGATACTCTGCAAAAAAAAAAAGAAAAAAAAGAAACCCAAAACAAAAGCTAATTAGTACTTCCAGCCCCCCCATTAGTGAAACTTGATATGTTTACTAAAAAAATAATTACGACATTCCATTCATAAATCTTAAGCACTGTCAGCATTATACTGATGGAATTATGATGTCCCAGTACAAATTGTCTGACCTGCTTTATGTTCCCCAGCACATAATTAAGGTGGCGGTGTGTTAAAGGAAGTAATTTTGTTCAAAGCTTTGGCACCAGCCGTGCAATGTCTTTTGCTCGTATTACTAACAGTTGCCAGCCAGTGTAGGGAGCTGCACCACGTCTGAGTCTGAGATTATTCTTGTAGCTCTGAGCACAAGGCTTTGAGCAACACAGGCAAAATTTAAAATAATGTTCTGTGTAGTGACTTTGTCAGGATTTGGGTTTTTACTCTCTTGAGGATTTGCATGAGCAAATAAATTAATGAATGATGACAAGAAAAGCTTAAAAACAACAAGCTTTAAATTTTTTTCACAGGTAGTTTGAAACGTAACTTGTTTATTTTCTTTGTAATCTTTGAACTTTCTTGCTCTTTTCTTTGAAGATAGAAACTTGAAGAGAGTCTCTAAAAGGCTTTTGAAACTTGTTAGCAAATGGAATTTCATTGTCAGGATGTGTATTCTGAATGTTGATTTTAGAGGACCATAGTAGTGTAGGATTCTGGAGCCAATGCCAGTGGCGATATCAGCTGCTGATCCCACAAACAGCTGAGACTGTGCCTCACTGAAGTTCTGGAGTGATCACAGTGACATTGAGAATCACATTTTTTTTCTTCAGTTGTACAAGTGTCCTCCTCACCATTTGCAATCACTCATGAGGTCTCCAAGGCTGTTGACTGTAACTTGGTTCTGAGCCTTTATAGACTCAGATTTTATGAGCCTTTCTCATGGATTCTTCAGTGACTTCCAGCCACAACTCATATTTGCAAAATTTCCTTGTGGGTTATATTGTAGGTTAGGTTGAACTTAAAAAAAGTAAAACAAAAAAAAGCATAGTTACTAACAAGGTAAATGTGATTAAATGTAATTATTTTTTTATCCCTGAGAAGCTCTCAGGCTTGGGCAGTTGGTAGGGAAATTGCTACTATTACTTTAGTATAGGATTTGAAATACCCAGTGCTTTGAACACTGTGAAATTGCCTCTTGCCTTCACTGGTCTTGAGCTCATACCTGTAATGATGACCTCTTTTTGATTACTATTTATTTTATTCACTAGAAAAAACTTCTGATTTATTTGTTTTCTCTGAGATGTCAAAGGAAATTATGTCAATGATAATTATAGAATCAGCAAAATAACTGGACCATGTAGGATTAATAATAGTGGCTTTGATAAGGCCAATTATAAACTGCAGTTAGTTTATTGCTTGAGAAATAAAACCCTTTTGGTTTAAAATTTTCATAGTTTTACATAGGTTGTGTCTTTAAAGATCTATGAATACAGTTTCTGTTTATAAGTTAAAAAGACATGTGCTCTAATTGCTACAGTTAGTATGTGGAATAGTGTTTACATTTGTCAAAAGGAAGAAATAGCTCTGTGTCTAGAAGCATGTGCTCATATTTGAGCTTGACTGAAACTTTCCCCTTAAAGTCAGGAGAACCTTTAACCCAGGTTTAGTTTCAGTTTGCCTTTCCAGCTACTTACATGGCCTGAATGTATACACTCCATGCCATCATTTATATGGAGTCTGCCATTTTCTACAGAACGTTCTAAGATTTCAGTAAAGCTTGTAAGATATATTTTGATGTCACTGGATCTTCAGCACATTCAAAGTAGAATAATAACCCAAAATATACATTTTAAAACAATTTCCCTGCTGTGAGATGGTACAACACTGGCCTTTCTGCTCTGTTCTCTAAATGAAAAACCACTGACTGAAAGATCATAGAGTCTCCTTGAAACTTGTATTGTCCATTTCAGTCAATCTAAATGAAACAGGCCTTTCATTTCTGCATGTTTTTCTACTGTTGATTCAAACTTATAGATAGGGGTCCTAAATAAATCAAAATGCATCTAAACATATAGAAATGAATTATTGAAAATCCTGGATTTTAATCACCTTAAAGCAATGTCAACCTGTTTTTTTTAAGTCTGCTGTTTCTGAGGTCTCAGAAATATGCCATTGGACAGATTGTCTCATGAGATCCAAATTAGCTGCTACTCTGTCCTGTAAAATATTACTTGCTGAATAATTTCCATGCAAATACACTTGCAATTAATAATTGCATTGCAATAACTTGGCTGTTTATAGCCTGTAAATTGAAGCATTAGGTATATGTAAATATCTTGACTACAGTGGGAAATGGAAAGACACTGCTTAGTAATAAAAGCTGTCTTATTCAATTAACAGAATGTTCCATATCCTGTTTCCTTCTAAACACCATAGAGTCTCCTGAACATTCACAGGGTTGGTGTTGACTAAGTAGTCTGTTGCATTGCAGATTACAGGAAGCATTGTACTTAAAATTACCATTTGAAAAAAAACAGAACAAAAATTTTACCAAGTGCAGGTCGGGCTGTGGCTGAGGTATTTGAAAAGCAAAGCTAAGGAGTGGGAGGTGACATTAATTTCTGAGGAAAGTCTCTGAGTGGCTCAAACTATTTGACAAATAGTCTGAGTAGAAACAAAACTGACAAAAACTTTTCAACGTAATGTTGAAATGCTTCCTTTTGAAAATGTCAAAATGCACTGGTTGATATTTCAGAATGCTTCAGTTTGTGCTGCTCTTGGTCTGATTCCTGAACCACCCAGTGTGTCCATGGCAGGACACTTTGCTAACTGTGAGCTCCCCTCTTAAGATTACAGAAGGGCTTTCCTGTCCCTCAGCAGACTTATGGAGACAAGAATCAGTTTATGATAATAAGATGTTTAATTTCTACTCTACTGAGGAGCTTAAAAGCACTTCATGTAGATAACTCGGCCTCTTCTTACCTATCATAGGGAGAAGTTGGTGCTTAAACTTCTCCCCTATGTGTTCAAACTTGTGAAAATTTTGTGTGCTGCCTCCTAACCGTAGGCCACTGAAGCAACACATCAACAGAAGGCCAAGAACAAAAATATGTCATAAATCCACGTGCTTTTAAAGCAATAGCATAGGCAAACAGGCAAGATGTTGAGCTTTGGGTAGGCCAATAATGTTTAGTTTTAAGCTATTCCATATTAATACCTTCTATTGTTTTTTCTGCATATAGGAAGAATCATATTTTTGTGTAAAATCATAAAATGCAAAGCATCATTTGAATCAGTTTGGAAACATCACAATCAGCAAGATGTCACGGTGCTTCTGGTCATTTTTTTCTGATTCCATATTCTAGAAACACCCAACAGATACAAGCCATGTATTTATGGGAAAATATTAGATACAGTCTTTGATCTGTGATTTTGAGGAATGCAGACTAGCTAATTAGGATGTGTCTCTCTGACAGAAAAATCACTAAAGCTTTTTATAGCTTAGTGTGTACCTTTGAAAAGGCAAGTGCTGGCATAAGCATCTTTCAGATGCACTTTCCATACAGGCGAGTTCTGAAATGAGCAAGCCATGGGAGGCTTGCACTACTCCTGCCTCCCTTTACCCTTGGAGTTTGTCAGTGGGGCATTATCCACAACCACTGGCTGTACAGTTTTTGGAAAAACTTTAGTCCCATTCCCCCCAGCCCCTAGCCAGGTGGAGAATTTATATACAACCTCCTGGCTTTGAGGCAGGAATGCTCCCCATAGAGCTCTCCTGACACTGGAGTACATCCTGCCATGAGTTTTAACATTACTAGAGACACTTTTTCCCCCAAAGGAAATAATGACTTGCAGTAACACGGCTTGTTGTGAGATCTTGTTGTAAATCCAAACATGTGGCAATTTACGAATGTCAGCAGAAATTTTTAGACTTGTGTGGCAATCCGTGCTGTGCGTTAGATGTTGGAATCTGACCCTTCAGCTTTGCCACAGTGGTGTCCCAGGAAAACCATGGAGAGTTGCCTCTCTTTCCTATTTACTTTCTTTCCCTAATATACTGCAACATAGTTTACCTATAAAGCAATTTGTACATGTTCTGCCTGTAGGTTGTTTTACACAATCTGAAATCCTGCCTAAGGCCTTTTTATTTTATTTGATCAATCAATTTTGATTTTTTTTTCTTTATACACTTCATGCTTTCTTTACAGAATTCTTGACTACCTGAATTAGAGTTGTAAAGTAAGAGGCAGAAAATGGTGAAGGCTATAAATTTATTTTTTCTTTCTCACCCCAATCTTGTAATAATTAGTATTTTTTTATAAGAATAGATTTTTTTTTTTCTACAGAAGGTGAAACTCAATTTCTAAAATCCAATTTGAATACCTGTGTTCTGCCTAATTCGATCTGAAAGCAAGATAGATCTCAAGCTGTTTCATGACAAAACAGTCTTTGCATTCAGCCTTGAAAAAGTGAAACAGGGTTTCTGGTTATTCCTATTAAGAACAGCATAAATAAACCTGAGCACACTGCTGTGTAATGTTCAAGTAGAAAATAGTCTTATTACAGACTGACTTGTCTGAAACTTGGGTTTGGCATGTTTAGCATGTTTTACATCATCAGTTTCTGTTACAGCTGTTGGCACTAGACTGCAACATGATTGAGAGGTTTTGATGACCTCAGCTTCTGCAGTTTATTAAGTCATCCAAACAAATAAAGAGGTTCTGTCAAGTAGCTTCCTCACAACATCTGCCTCACCTGTATATTTTTATGGTCTAGTATAATTGTAATTTGAATTTTAAGTGTCTATTGGTAAGGGAGGAAAGAAGAGAAAGCTCCTCTTCTGTGGCTGAAAGGAAAAGGAAAAAGACAGGTGCCTTGGCTACCAGTTCTTCTGAATACACAATGAAGGGCTAAGAAAACAATCTTTTGACTCGAGATTTTGTCATATTGATAAAAGAGGATTGTTTTCATTCTGAAGATCAGTAGCAAAATTTCACAGAGAGGCAGAAACACATGTATTGATTGCATCAACTGCAAGAAACAGTGAGAGAGTAATGTGTTCATCTGAAGGAAGCAGATTGGCTTTATGAAAATACGTTTCCTTGGGCCAGTGGCATATCCAGTGACTCCTAGCTCTCTGCTAGTATCCAGATGGGTTTTGCAGAAAGAACAGCATTTTTAAAATGGTTGATTATTGCTTCAGAATTGGAGATTTTCAGAGGGCTTTTTCATCAGTTCTCTGCTGAGATAGGACTGGTAGAGTTAGGACACAAGTGATAAGTGACAAAACTTGAAAACTCAAAAGCTTTTTTTTTTTTTCCAAATAAGATGAAACTCTTTGACTTTCATCTGGAAGTCCATGTGGTGTGGTGGTAAAACTGGTGGTTTGAGCCAGCCTGAAATTAGAGTGAAATCAGCTTTCTCATTTCAAAACCTCTGTCAGGAAAGTAAGTAAGTTTTGACACAGTGGGAAAAAGAGAATATCAAAGCAACATTAACCAACTCTGGTGATCCCCAAAACCCTATTAAAGCAGAAGTCAGTAAGATTTACGGCAGTGGAAAGTCTGTACCAGTTTCCATTCCCCCACACGTGTTGCTTGGAAGTGACTGTATGTGACTGACCACCCCAGGATGATCCCCCTCTGAGTCAGACAGTGCTGAAGAGTAGACTCAGTGGGCAAGTGTTTGGAGACTAAATGCTCCTGTTTTCTTTTCCCTTTGGAAACTACAACATGGCACATAATGCCTTGTAGGTGCTTGTACCAACTGATTCTTACATTTTTCAGAGGAAAATTACTTGAAGTCAACAGCAAGAACTTCATAAAGCCTCTTAGTATGGCCTCTACCTGTGCATGATCTCTCTGTGGCAGTGCCCCTGCTTAAACTACACTGTGCTATATCTTCTTGAAGAAGGACCAGCTCACCTGGATTATCTGATGTTGGCCCTTGGAGGCTCTGGTAAGTGTATCTTCCTGGCAGGTTAAGGTATGACTAGATACCACAAATATGAGATGCAGCTAAAGATAACTACATTTTTAGTTAAACCTTGTAATCCTGTGCTATGCCTCTGAGCTCATCCAGAGACTTTGCATTTGTGTGTGTGTAAATCCAAACATGATCTTGACTAGGCAGTCAATGGGTTTCAGTAGTGCAGACTTCAGTGAGACTTGATTAGATCACATTATAGAGATCACATATGGAAAAGCAGCTTACTGTTTTCTTACTGAGCAAAAGGGAGGCTCAGAGTACCCTGAGTCATGACAGAAAAGCTCTATTTACTCTTAAATTAGGAATTTGCTATTTAGCAGTTAGGACTATCCTATCACCATCAAGAAAATGCTGGCACAGGCCACTAAAATTACAGTCTGCTTGGCTGGATCTCATTCTGGGGGAGTTTGCAGTGATGCCAGCAACTCAGAAGTGCATCAGAAGTTGTTTTAAAGTACTGAAAAGCAGCGTGTAAACAATGAGCAAATACATGAGTAAATGAAGAATGAAGCTGTCATCAGCTGTCCTTCTGTGGAAGCAGGAAAATGCATGTTGTAAAATGTGGCTAAAAGCAGAACTTTCTTTATTTGCTGCCTCAGTGAGTACCCAGCTTTCAGGAATCCAAAGCCAATCATTTTCAAATCCACCCTCACAATATGTCTGTTTAAGCTGCCTCAGGAATAACCCTTATGGAAAATGATGAAAAAAAAGCAGTCACATTGTCCTTCAAGGCAATATTTTCCTTATGGTTTTCATTTGAGTCCTGGTCAGAAGCTAATGGGATTTATTTTCCTTTGACTTTGACGATCTTTGAGTCCAGTCTTTAACATGCACAAATTCATGAAAAGCTGGGGAGCATGTTTATTCCCAAAGTGAAGTGGTCTTACAGGCATTTCTCTTTTTCTTCTAAGGCTACCCTTTTCTCTTTGGAATAAAGGTGTGGGCAATAGGCCATGCTTCAATGTCTGGGACCATCTGCCAACACAAACAGAAAAAAATTAATTATGAATAGTGTCTTCCCATGCTAAATCATTTATTGTAAAGGAGTTTTTCAGCTTGTTTGTAATGGCTGTAGCCTAAGGGTGCACACTGTATAAATTGCCTGATTACAGGATACAGAACCCTTCTAAATAGGCCTCAGATGATTAGGAGAGGGGAAAGAAATTAAAAAGGCCATTTCCCTTTAGGTATGCAAATGGATTGCAGAACAATAGACAAAGATATGAAAGACCATGATAAAACATACCCTCTTTTCTTTTACCTTAAATTATGTACTAGGCAAGTAGCAAGCTTCATTATATGTGTCAGCTGAGATGTGAATTGTTTCATAATTGAAACAATGCTGTTGCCAGATAGTGCATGTTAGATTTCAAGATAAACTACCAGTTTTTGTATCCTCAAGCAATTTGGGGTTTGCTGCCTAAATCTGTCTTAGCAGTGGTTACATTCTGACCTAGGTTTAATTTAACTCTGCCTACTTTAGCCTCTTTGATCTACCTCTTTCAAACTCTAAAGGCTAAATTTGCTTTTGTCACACTAGATCCTCTTCTCAAGTCATAGTTACTTGTCTGCATCTCCTGAAGAGCCAGTTGCTGGTATTTTACTGTCCATTTGAAGGTGGCTGGGTGTGTTTAAATCGTTAGAGGAGCAGCAGGAGCCGTCTCCTAGCTGGCTGTCACACTCACACATACCTGCGTTCCCTCGTTCCCCTGCACTTACACGGGTACACGTCTGCGTGGGTCAAGCATCTGCCATTTCCTGCGAGCTTGAATATTTGGGGAGATACAGATTCATGTTTCCTGGTACTAAAGTAACTTGACTGTCTTAACAGTCAACAGCAGTTTCTAGGGAATTGAAAGGTGAGAGGTGATGGATAATATTGTCTTTAAGTATTACTCTTTGATGACACATAGAGCTCCTTGGAGTCTAAGTGACTACAGAAGTTGGTCAGAAGTGGGTGCTTGACAACTACAACCCTTTGAAAAATTACCCCCCACACACCTCCACCCACCCTGAAAAGAAGGAGGGTTTTCACAACACATGGCCAAGTGCAGTGGAGGTAGGAGGTAGCCAGAACAAGCTCTCAGGTGCTGACAATAGGACAGTCTGGGGCACAGTTTTCCCTTGTGTCTGGCTGAAGGGTTGGTAAGCGGCCAAAGTGCTGTGTCGCCAGTGTGCAGCAGACAGGATGCTGAGAATCACTAGATAGGGTTTAAAAATCAAATTTTAAAATCATAGATTTGAAAAATCATAGTTTTTTTACATTATGAAACTTTTGAAATTTTATTAGTCTGCTATATTAAGCATTTAAGATTTTCTTTATGAATATGATGTGTCATAAATAGCAGGGATTAGGACCCCAAAGCCAATCTATGCTGAACGTTTTTGAATAGTCAGAGCTAGAATTCTCACATAATTCTAAAAGGCCAGGACCTGAATATACAATTTGAAGCTTGTTCTAATACTATCAGATTTGAAAACTGCCTAGTATTTGAACGGCCTGCATTTTGCTGTGTTTCTTACAACAGCACAGGGACAGCAAGTGTGGCCAGTGGGAGCTTATGAGAGGTGAACTGTGTGTTACAGTCATAAGGAGCTCAGCTACATATGAGAAATAGTGAAGTTTTGGTGTGTCTTCCAAAAGAAAAAAATCAAAATCAAGATTCAGGAGTTGGTCAGTCTAATTTTTTAGATAAATATCTTGTTTCCCATAAGATAAGTAAGCAGAAAAGGATGTGAAAAAATTCTCTACATGTGTGCACTGTACATGTATGTATGGTGGCCTTTCTGACAATTAGGCTACCCTTTCTTCTCAATCCAGCCTTTCTCCAGAGAAGAAATGTACTTGCAGGTGCACCTTACATGTAGAGCCCAATCCTCTGATCCAAGTGTTAAGTCCATGACTGTCCTTCCTCCCACTTGGAATCTCTTGATCATTATAATAGTTTCCCCTGGTTAAGTCAGGCCATCAGGTCAGCTCCGCGCACTGGCGGTTCTCTCAATCAATCAGATGCAAGGCAGAAATGAGTGGAGAGGGGGAGGGTAAGGAGAATTTTATGATGCAGTCATCTGGGGCTTGCAAGAGCTGTAAATTGGGATTTAGAGTGATATCACTGTTCTTTCATTTATTTCACCAAGTAACAAGGGAAACAGCACTTTGAATGTAGTACTAATGAATAAATAATGCACTCATTTGAAAGCTGGAGTTGAGATTGAGAAATACATCCAGTATTTTTTAGTGGGGCTGAAGTTCCATTAATGTGCTGGATCAGAGGGAGGAGCCATGCAGAGGGATGCACATGGTGCCAGTGTGGCCCTGCCATCTGCCCCAGCCAACAGGGAGGCAAGCACAGGTGTTCCTTCCACAGCTTTACTTGCAGTGTCTGGGCTCCCCGTGCATTGTTGAACTTTTCTCACCTGAGGGATGTGGGGAAAAAAAAAAAGGGAATGTTAGGTTAAATATTGTTTGAATCTGTAATTCCTTTTATTTACCATCCACGCACCCCTTTCCTCAGTCTTGGTCTTGGTTGTATCCCGTGAAGTCCTTGGCCTGCTGGAACAAAGCACAGAGAGGAGTCACCAGTCCCTCTAGGGAAGCTCTGACCAGTTTCAGTGCTCTGTGACCATGTCCTTGGGCTGTATGATGAACTTTGTATAGATAGTTCTGGTCAGTTTGGTTCTCAGCCAACAGGACTGTCACTGCAGTAATATGTAAACTCTCTGGATTAGATGAAACACTACCTGGTGCGTAAAACATCAAAGATGATGAGAGAGCAAAGCACTTAAAAGTTACCTGTCCTAGTAATTTCTCTTTACTTCACTGTCCACTTTCCTTTGCAGTCCTTTCCAAGAAATCACCCTGTATGGCATTGTGTACACCAGTTTATAACCCTCCCTTCGTTGCCCAGTGTTTCTCTCTTGGTTCAGTTACAAGAACAAGCTATAATTTATTGCCTTGTGCAGCTCCAAATACACTGTTGCTGATTACTTTTCCTAATAGTTTGAAAACAGCTTGGAAATCTGTCATGTGCATCTTTCCTCTCTTCAGTATACCTTGCTAATAGAATCTGTAAAGCTGTGATGAATATTTGTGTTGTTTGGGAGGAGGAGTATCTTCCACAACTAGGAGTTTGTGGAATTTCCCCTCCTTGCTTCCATGGATTGTAAGTTCTTGATGAATAACTGAGATAAAGTCACAGTGGAATGAAACCTGTGAAAAATTATTAATTTGTTTTAGAAATGAGGAAATTTGTAAGCTATGCACTTTAACATTGCTCCTGTCTGGCAGATCACCTTCTGGGATCAGTGGTTCTTTATGGATGCAGTCATTTCAGGATCACTATCATCATTCAGACATGAAAAATTATTTTTAAATGGCTATGTAATAGACTTAATTTTTGTAAGATGAGTATTTGCAGTTAGCATCAACAAATACATTTTATTCCATTTGATGTTTGTGTTTTTCCTCATTCTTAACTATTAGATAGATGAAAAGCTTTGAATCCAGTTTGAAATATGGTATTATATATCCTACATTAGGTATCTTTGAAATAGCATGTGTGGGTGTTTATGACAGTTTTGAAGATTGCTGATTGACAGTCACTCCCATAAAAAGTAGTAATATGAAGAATCACTTGTTTCAAGAATGCTGAGAACATTCTTTACTTTGATTTTTATTCCTTCTTTTCTGAAACCTGAAAAAATAGTTTTATTTTTTAAGAATAAGAAAATATGAACAAAAAGGCACTCCATTAGGCTAATTTACTGTAGTTTTTTTATTTGATTGTGTGATCTAAAAAATCAGCTCATATTCAGCCTCCTAATGTAATATAGAGCGCTTTTTTGGGTCTTGTTTATTGTAAACTCAATACTACATGATCCTTACTACTCCACAAAACCTTGGAAAGGCAAAGCAATTAGAAAATCAATGTAAGGAAAAGATGATTTTGTGAAGCTGTCCCTTCGACAATGAACATGAAAACCAGCAGAAAGCAGCTTTGGCTTCTACCCACACTACACACCTTGTCTTCCCCCTTTTCAGTGGGGATACAACACACTGTTTCTCCTCTGGTCATTATATGTGATTATATATATCGTGATCATATTGTGTAAGTTTGACTGGATCAAACCAGGCTCTGCATTTTGTAAACAAGAGTAAAATACCACAATTTTCACTAGCTCCTGAGCGATATCTCTGTGTGTTTTATTAGGCAAAATGTGGTAATGTGTTGAAAGATTAATAAATAACTTCTGAGAAACCTTAGTTACTGGCATACTCTGAAAGGCCCGTTGTCCTCGCTTCATAGTAAGACTTCATCATAGTATGAGTCACTCAGCAATCCTGAAACAACATATCACAGGTAGCATATGCCTTTACATTTCAGCAGAGTGACAAACATGGTATTTTACAGTGCTGTGCATGACTGATGATGCAGGAATAAGTAGGAGTAGGAAGTACACTGGAGTTATAAGTTTTAACAAAACCTGAAAAGCAATCAGCTATCAAATTTTATTTTCTGATTGTTTTGTGCTTGAAAGAGTGAGAGCAAAAACCAGGCATTATTTCAATCCTCATGACTGTACTTTCCCGGTATGCAAGTACAGGAGGACATGATCTATTCTTGTTTCTGTCTTTGAAAACTAGGCACTTAGGTTTACCTGCGTCATCTGCATATATTTTTGAAAACCAGTGCCATTGTAGGGTTTCCTGTTGGAAAAATTGTTCACTGGTGAGGTTCGAGCTCTGCAATGTTTTCCCATCAGGTTCTGTGACCTCTTGGTGAATTTAGTGACATAAGATACACAGAAGTTGCCACAGAAAAGATAACCTTAGATACAATTCCACTATTTCTCATGTAGCACATCTGATTTAAGAGACTGTTGCCAATCTCACATTTGCCACCAGCATTTCACAAAAGTTTTTGAACCCAGATCAGTTTTCAACCAACTTTATAGTATGACTTTATAAACAGTTGGAGTGGTACAAGTCGGAATGAAATAAATTGCAGCAGGAGATGGGAACAGGTGTACCAGTGCAGGAGACTTCCTTTTGGGACATCGAGCCGAGGTGTGCTCACACCCATCCCGCTGATTAACTCCCACTGACAGCAGAATCTAACAGGAGAAGGATGCTGGAGCTGTTTCTGCAGACAGTGTCGGACCATGGGTTGATATATAAGAGCTCCTACCTTATAGGCTAAACATGGTTTATCTTATGCACATTGATCTTTAGTTGATATACTGTCCTTTCTTTCTGAGTTTCCATGCATACCAATCCTAAGTGTTTATGTGTTTGGTAATAGACGAAATATATATATATATATGTATTCAAATATGTGATCAGATATTGGCAAAGAGGGACAGAATCACTGACACAAGGAAATTCTTCCAGGCACATTGTTTCATATTGATTGTTTCACATGTTCATGTGAAATGTCTCAATCCAATTCTAAGAGACACATCTTTAAGTGCCCCCAACTTAATTTCTGAGGCTGTGCTACTGGAGAAGGTAGACTGAGTACACTTTGGAACAACAGTTTGACTAAAGTAACCTTTAGGATGTATTCTAACTAAAACCAGTTTCGGATCTGATTGGAAAGGAAGTCTGTTGCTGATGCAGTTCTAGGATCTGTTTTTCTTGAGTGGTGGGGTTAACTGTGGAGGTTCCTTGGCTTCTGGGTCACAGAACCTACCTTAGCTGTGCTACTACAGATTTTTGTGAGGCCACTTCTGTAGATTTCAGCACAGAAAAGAGGATTAACTGCAGCACAGGAAAACTGAAATGAACAATCAGAGTCTAAAAGGAAATACAAGAGTTTCTCTGCCTTACTGTCAGAGAAAAATATCAAGTAATTACACCTTGAGCAATACTGAGATTACATTTCTGTGGTTATTAAGACAACAGATATCTTTTAACTTGATTCTCAACCATCTCTTGCCTGTAAAGGGCACGTTTATTGTCAGATTCACTAATGATTTTAAACAGTCTTGATGCTGATTTATAAAACAACTGTAACTGCAGGAGAACTGTGACCTGTGTCCAAGTGTGTGCCTTTTGAGTTTGGGTGTGGACAGAGAACTTGAAAGTATTTATGTGTGAGAGCTGGGGAGGAGGCAGAGTGGGAAGGCCTGCAGGGGCATTTTGGAGCTTTGTGTCAAGTTTGGTGTTGTGCATGGGCAGGTGTTGGAGCCTGGACTTTGGCAAAAATCATTCACTGAGACTGTGTGACCAATGCACAGTGTGTCTGTAGCACATAAGCTGTGCTTTGAGTGGTCTAAGCCTTTTGTTTTGGGGTGAAGAGTTGAGTTTGGGGCTAGTTTTTTTTGCTAACAAGAATCCAGTTCAAGTGTGCATCTCGCTTGTTAATGTGTCTGAGCTAAAATACCTTGACTGTACGATGATTTTTACTCTAAAAAATAGGAAGACCCCAGTGCTAGACTCTCCCAGAAGTCAGAAAACACAACTGGTATCTACCAGTTGCTCTTATGATTGCTCTTTTTAAACAAATGGAGCAAACAAAACATTTTTCTTCCATTCTAGCTAGAAAGTTTTGGCATCAGCATGGATACCCACAAGATAAAGGAAATTATTTCTTAGGAACTGTCCTTTTCTTATTCATATATCCCTATACATGCACTCTTGTACCTTGGCTTTCAAGCATCATGTGTTTGTTTAAAAGAAAAGAACACACACCTTGAAAGTCAGTTGTCAAACAAAGGGCTTGAATTCCAGCTGAGCAGGATTCCCAAAAGAGCAATCCTTGCCAGTTTGTATTATGGAAAAGCCTAATTCTGACACACTCTTCTGTGGAGCCTTGTCCACACACTAAAGCAGTCTGAATTAATTCTCATGTTAAAGTCAATCAGCTTGAAAGTTTTCCTGAAGGCAGTTGTTTCAAAGTGCATGCAGTTTTAATGAAAAGCGAAGATAGCTGTTTTCAAGCATGTAGACATAGAAAGAGATTTTCCCAGAGGTTGCTGTATATATACCAAGCCATTAACAGTTGAAAAAGTAAGATTCTCTCAAGTGTCAAGCGTGTCTGGTAAACCAGCTTTGCAAAGGCAAGAAGCTTGTCTCTCTGATCAGATCTCTCTTCCCCTTTGTCTGATGCTGTTGTACAGGCCCAACACTAAAATATTGTACTTGGTGGGTTTGTTGTGACACCATTTGTCATTTTGGTGTTATCCTGTTACTCCTTGACTCCTTGTTCTCAGTGAATGTTGTTTCTTTCTGTGATGGATTTGGTCTTCTTCATTAAGAAATTAGGAAAGGACTTTAGTAGGATTAGACTGCTAACCATAAAGCAAGAAATTTTCAAATCTTATGAACTTGGTGCAATTGGTTCACTAAGTATTAGTATCTGCATTGTGCTTGTTTAGCTAAGAGGGTAATGAGGAAATGTTTAAGAGAGGTAAGCTTCTATGGGGACAGACTGTTCTTAGACTTTGTTTATATTTATTTAGTTCATAAACTCACATAATAAAACAGTTTCAGTCTACATAAACTGTTTTCAAAAATTACTTTAAGAATATCCATGTAAGGTGAGTTTGGGTGTAGACGAGGACAAATCAGTATCTCAAGCGTGCCATGTATATTCTAAGATTAATAGGAAAATCTTTCAGTGTGGTCCGATTGCATCATCGATGCACCCTCCCTATTGAGGCAACTTGCTTTTGCAGCTGTTTGATATAAATTCCTCGCATATGTCTTAGTCCAGTTGGTTTATTTTTATAAACAATAAATAGCCCAACATTCCTGCAGTGTTTCCCTTCCCTCGGACAATCTCATGGAGCCATTTGCCATGAGGACAGTGGCTGAGATTAGTGGCGTTTGCACAGATGGCGGCCATCGTTTTGGAAATCTCATAAATAGTGGAACACGTGGACTTTTTCCTCCCCCTTCAACATGATCACAATAGATTATGAGGGCCTACAAATCACTACCAGATGATATTAAGTTGCTTTGATAACACTCTGGGTCCCTTCCGGTGTGATATTTTTCTTCATTAGAAAGGATAGCTCAAGCACACCAAATCCTCTTACTCTTTTCTCAAAATTTATAGATCTCAGTCTCTAAACTAATTGTTAGTTGCACAGCATGCCCTAAGCTGTGCCCAGACAGAGCAATTACATCCCCCAGCCCTGATTAAAGGCACAGAGGAAACAGAAGTGCAAAGAAAATGAAACACTCTTGGCTGTTTGGGCAGGATGTCATTGCTGTTGTTTGCCTTTTTTGACATTTGTTGATAAAAGTGAGAAAGGAGGTCAGTTATCCATCACTGACCCTTGTTCTGTGCCAGAGATGTGACAGGCTTGTCTCAGGCTACTGACTCCGTTTATGAAATTATAAACAAAAAGGGGTTTCTAGGCCAATGTGCTTCTTTTGTATTAGCAGCTCAAGATATTCTTCATTTTCCCCCTGCTAAATTATAATGGTTTTTATGTCTTTTAAACTCATTTGCTTCTGTATGTATGCCTAAAACCACAAAACATCTTTGTTCATGAATGAGCAGAGCTGTCCTATGATAAAAACTCTGCAAATTACTAGAACAAGGAAAAACTCATATTCAAATGTTTCTGCATTTCAGACATTTCTTATGGAATGTTTCTCACCTGTAAACTGCAGCTTTCCTTTCGTTATTTGAAGTAACTTTATGGCTGACTATTTGTACACTTTAACAGTCAAAATCAAGTTTTCCAAAGGAAATGGGGAAAGCTTTCACCCACTATCTTTCTGAGGTGATCATGTCCAAGTTTGTACATGTGAAGCAGAAGTACTTATTTTTAACGTACTGGAGTGGCTTAAAAATCATATACAAACATCTAAAAATCAGATGGCAGAAAGCAGCAACTTTCTTGCATTAAATCTAAACTTGTGTTTTCAGTGACATCTCTGCTAATCTTTCCAGTCTGCTGGGAGTTATCTATTGCATAGAGCAGTTTGTGGAAAAGGCACTGTATTGTATTTTAAATATTTTAACTGGGACTACCAGAGACTTCACATTTTGAAGTCTTTTTTTAACAAGTTTCTCTAATTGCTTTATGTGATACACTAACACTGACTGCTTCATACTAAACAGATGGGTTGTACAAAGGATCAAACCATAATCTCATGGTGTCTATAAAGAGTCAGAAACAAACAGCTTAAATTTTTTTGGAAGTAAAAATAGATTTTTCCTATTTTTTTTTCACTTCATATTCTGTTTTCTCTCTTTTTAAGACAAAGAGGGATTTTCTACTCAATGACCACACCCAATCCCAATGTTGAAATATCTGATAAACTCAGATGTACAGGATAGTCCGTACGTAACAGTGGTACTTGTTGCTCTCCTTTGTGTCCTGTGCACCACGACTGAACGGAAGAGAAGCTTTCAGCAGTCACTGTCTCTTAAAATGAGCAAACATCAAAGAAGTTCAGTGAACTTGAAATTATATCAGGAAGTAGGTCAGACAAAACCTTACTTGTGTGCGTCTGTAGTTTCCCCAGTTTTGTGCTTTTAAGTGGATTTAGTTTCAGATATTCTGTCTGTGGAAACTGTACACTTGCAAAACTGCAGGTCACTCCCCCATGAGCCTTGGTCCCATGGACAGTTTTATTATTGCTGTTGAAGGCTGACTGATCTGGTATTAGTAGAATAATACAGTAAATAAACAGCATGTAATAAATTAGAGCCTCACACTTTGAAGTCTTTGTTTAACCAGTTTTTTAATTGCTTTATATGATACACTGACACAGGCTGCTTCATGGTACAAAGCTTCATTGCACCATGAACCAAATCTATAATCTCATGCTGGCTGTAAAAAACAAACACATAAATAATTAAAAAAAAAAAAAACTACAGAAAAAGAAATTCCTAACAAACTATTTAAACAAGGTGCTTATGACCCAAGATCCCCACAAAACTGCTGTAACTAATGATTGAACACTGTCAGTATGGGATTCGGTGTGTTAAGACCCTACAGATGAAAGCAGGCATGAAACCTTGTGTTACATTCCCACAGGAAGCAGTGACGAGCAAAAACCTATTTTCAGGTGCAGTGGGTTTCTGTCTTTCTCAGATAATCAGAATTGTAGAGACTGACAAGATATTTGCTAAATGCAAATTGCCTCCTGCTTGAAGTGATCCCGAAGCTAGATCTCTTCCAGAAAAGATGTTCCCAGTCCCACTACTTTTTTGCCAGTCTTCACTAACCAGTGTTGCTGGAGAAGCCCTGCAGAAAAAATTCCAGCAGCCTCACTGCCAGCCTTAGCTGACAGATAGAGCTGTTGAGAGATGTACTTCAGGTTGAAGGGGGGATTTCTCTTTTCTTGGCAAAACCCCCCATAGATTTCCCTTGTATTCCTTTCCATAGCATGCGCTTATATATATATATTTATCTGTGCAGTTCTGAAATCAAGGAGGGTGGAGGTTGGGTGGTAGACAGAGGGAGTGAAAACCTCTGGTTTTGCTGTTCCCTTGTTTAAGAACCTTGCAAGAAAAAGGAAATCTACTCTGACATTCTCTTTTCAAGCTATCTATAAATTATTTTCTGGAACATTTCCTGAAATAAACAGAATGCACGAGGTCTGACAGCTCTCCACATGTGCTTTTGGTGCAATGGGTGAATATAACTACTGTTCCTGTAAGACAAGGCAGAAGTGAGACATTACATGCCATGTGGGAGAGGCTGTTAACAAATTGGTGGAAATGGTTACGGTTTTCAACTTGTCAAGCATCATTTTCTTAGCTTGATGACACCTTGTAAGACCAATAAATAATTTATGGGGTATCTAAATGTTTCAAATAGGAGTTTAAGGACTGGAGGAAAGAGGTCTAGGGTCTCATAGTTAATCCTATTCGAGCAGCTTCTTATTAAAACAGCCCTCCACAAATTGATTACAGCTGCAATCCCTTTTAAGAAGGATTATTTAAAAATCCCAATTATAAAGACTATTTGTAAAGAGTAAAATACTTAGTGTCAGTTTTGCATGGAGACTGTGGCCTGACTCAGTTGGCAGAAGTGGGTTATCCTTTTCCCGCCTTTCTTTTCAGGAGAATCTGCTCATAGTGGTCATTTCAAACAGTGGCTTTATCGCAGTTACTGGAAAGGTTGTTTGCTTCTTTTCATGTCACTTGTACTCCCTGGCTGCCTCTGCTGGCCCACCTCTGGTAGGCTTTAGGTTGGCCTTTGCCTCCTTTTAGACCTTCTGCTCAACTTCATCTGACATAAGGAAATTATATTTAAAGTCCAACCTAATTCAGGATTTGGTCCTGACATCCTTTAATAGTGTTTCCCCAAAAGGGCACATCTTCATTCTTACAGTTCACATATACAACCTACAGTAAATGTGAGTGAATCTGATGAAAACAAGGGGCTAATATGGCCGTGTTTTATCTCATTTTAGGTGCCTAAGACCACGTCTAAAAAGCTTCTTTGCACAATTCTGATGACATCAGCAGTAATAAACTCACTGATAAACATAGTTTAACAACTGTTTTGCAACACTGGAACCATGAAAAGGAAGCAGGAATAGTGGCTTTGATTCTGTGGTCTACATCCAGAAACATTTCTAATGATCTGACTATGCCATTATATTTTAAAATATTCTAGTGAGTTCAGAGGGATTCATATAATACACTGTGACTCCTCTAAGGACTAGTTTTCTTACAGCTAACCTGTGTAATACATCATGTTTGCATTTTGAAACAGGGTGATCTCAGCTGCACTCACTCAAACAAGTAATGTCCCTTCCAAAGCTTCAGTCACCAGAGACTGTTGCTTGAGCTGCTGTGACAAAGCTTATTTTCTTATGGCAGTAATGTTTGAAATAGTGTATATTAAATAAATATTTAAGAAAAGTCTTAGAGAGCTCTAAATTTGCAAACATGAGTACTTAATCAAGAAACTGAACACTTAGACATCCAGTCAGGGACAGAAACATGCCCTATAGCCATTTATCTAATCAAAATCAACCAAGTGCTTAAAGAGTGAGCGCTTGTAATGAGCTGCTTGAGAATAAGCTGGCAACCACGAAGAATTCTCTGAATACAAATACTCTTTCAAGGAAAAGCTGAACTGCTTCTGAGCAGCTTGTGAATAGAAAAACAAAAAGCAGGTGGCATTTACCAAATAAACTGTCTGTTTCACCCAGTTTTGCTGACCATGACAAGAGTGATAAACACAAACAATACTTCCTTTCATAGATGAAGAAAACAAATAGCTGAGTAAAAAAGATGGTAGATTGGGCAACTTCTATTCAGGTCTCCATTTAATCACACACACCATTTTGTTCTAGTCTCACTGCTTTACCCTCATGTTTTATTCTGAGAACTTAGGATAGCATTTTTCAAGGCTGAAATCAACTCCAGTTAATTTTGCCAAGAGTTAAATGCAAGTTTTAGCATTCCTGTCTGTGCTTATACATTTGTTAATGTACATAGTAGCAGTTCCCTCCTTCAGATAGGCATCGAGAGGGTGAATGTATTGATGGCAGTGAAGCATGTGAGTAAAATATTTAAGGTCTGGTGTCTTGGGTTGTAAACATCTCTCCTGGTAGGTGTGTAGGATTAGCGCTGCATCAGGTCATTCGTGCTTGTGCTTGTGCCCTCGTTTATGTTTTAATGACTGTATGAATATAGCAACATCTTTTTTCATCAAAGTACAAAAAGCTCTGACTATTAGAAGTCTTCTGAATTGTGTATTTTACTTTGCTATCATTTTCCAAGTAGGGTTAGGGTAAGAAATGGATTAAAATATTATTTCAATTTCTTTTTTTTTTCTTTCTGATGCTTTGCCTCTTAGTTTATGAGAAGACAGACTGCTAAGAAAGCTTTTAGTCTAGCACCTCACCTGTGTGTGGACTGCTCTGTGGGCTTCTTTCTACATAGGCATCCGTATCTACAAACATGTAGATATCTATTTCACAGGAATATCTAGTCATGATTCCTTTTACAGTAGTTCTAACTTTCTGCTACATGTGCTGAGCTGTAAAGTATTAAGCCTTGTAATCCCTCAACCCCTTAGATGTGGTTTACTGGGGGGGGGAGGGCTGTAAATCCATGGTGGCAAACAAGAAAAGCCTGAAGCTGTGAGCAAACAGGAAACAAATGATCTCAATCCCAGAATGTAAACTGTCATTGACAGAGATGCATGAAAGAATCATAACAGGGAAACCTGCTGCAATTTTTCATCCATTTACCAGCTGAATCACTACCATTACACTGAAGAAGCAACTGCCAGCCTACCACTGACATGGCAGAGTCCTTTGCACGTTGCTGTGTGCACAAAGCCACCATATAGCCTGACTGGCATTTACTCCTTTTCATGCTTGCAGACTGATAATTATTGTGCACTGCCTCAAGCTTGCAATTAGAGGCCACCAAGAAACAAAAAATAGCTGAATTTCAAGATTAAGCCTTTTCCATGATGAGTCATATTTTCCCAGTGGGGAATATGTTGTTGCCAGTAAAAACAGAAATCACCTATGCTGTGCTGGTACCAGATTAAAGGACATAATAGCTGCAGGAACAAATGGAGAATTCGCATATAATAAAAAAGAATAACTGTCATTGTTGCTGGTGACACAATTAGAGTTGATGCTGGCTCCTGTGTCACAATGCAGCTTTTAAGGGGGTTGAAACAAAACACTGAGCTCCCAAGCACTTGTAATTATATGTTCTATAGTAATTTTGCAGTATAGATATTCACTCTGTGTTTTGAGCATATTCTCATTCCACTCTCCCCAACTTCTATCTCCCAAAGCTTTGCAGTTTAAGTTCATAGGAGATGCTTCACTGCCTTTATTCCATAAAAAATATGCCCTCCTAAGCGCACACCCTGTTTGGCTCACTTTCAGTGGTAGACAGAGTATAGCAAGTTAGTAAAGCATTGGAGAAACACTTAGGACAAAGGGGAATACATGAAGAAGACGTTGTCAATGAGGAATGTTAAAGAGAAGGTTTAGAGTTTCTTTTTTACTTTCTCATTTTATGACTTTTTCTGTGTTGTATAGTGATGACTAAGATAAGTTTCTCTGGAAAAATAAGATCTGCTCTGCAATAATAATCAAATCAGTCTATATATGGATGTGTTTAGTGGTATGTTTATTGTAAAAAATACATTGGTTTTACTTAATGGAGGATTTGGAAGGGGAATGTAGAAGGAGAAGGAATGGCTCCACTTGAAACTTCTTGGCACGCCATTAAGAATCATTTAGGAAAGTTCTATCAACTCTGAAGGTTCCTCTTCAGCCCTTTGAACCAGGGCAAGAAAAGTCCCACAAACAGGAGAAAAAAAAGGTAGATGGTGTATTTCAAAGGGTGATCTGTTGAGAGATGGGATTTTATGGTTCAGGAGAATTTGCCTGAGGCAGAGCTGTGGTCTGGGAAGAATCAGAAGTTGGCAGGCCTGCTCACACTGCCAGAATGGCTGGCCTTAGGTGAGAGGAAACACCTAAATACCATTATAAATAATGCTTACGCTTCAGAAGGCTGTGTGATCACTTTTCATTGCTGGCTGTAGTCTGGAACGATGACTACCTTGCTGAACAAGACAGCTAGATTTTGGGACTTATAAATCTGGTTCTAGTCTGAGAGTTCTGAGAGTGTAATTTCTGCCCTGCAGATCATTTACAGTAAGTATTATTTTGCAGAAAATGAAACCATCTCATTGAGAGGTTTGATTAAGTGTCAGGCTGAGTGCTCAGCTGAGATTGCTGAGGTGGGATGGAGGAGAAACAAGAGTGAGACCACTCTTCTGAAGCTGATAACTAATACATTAGTTCAGCTGCCCTGTGAAACCTCCCTGAGAGTGAAGGGAGCTGCAGAAAGTAAAGAGCAAACGTCTAAAGCTTAAGTGCCATAAAGACATTTTGTACTGCCATTGCTTCAACGACTGTGAATTTAATGTAGCATGGAATCATCCTCAGCCAACCACAAGAACAGGACCCTGGGTTTCAGTTGCTACTTCGAAGGTGCAGCAGGGATGAACACAGGGTTCATTCATAGTGTGGATCCTGCCAAGAAATTAGACAGAGGTAAAGACCTCACTTTCCCCTCACTGACGACTTACATTCTCTTCCCATCCTGACTGTGTGCTCCTTTTCCCATTTAATCACGGGAATACAGCCAAGCATTTACCTTTAAGATACCAGCTTGGGAGAAGGCTCACCTACTGTGTTTCCTAAGTAAGAATGCCTCACATTTGGCATGCTTAAGATTTTATGCCCCGTCGAACAGCAGAATGCTTAATTTCCCTTAAGGCCATTCTGTATGCTCAGTGAAAACTTTTGCTGCTCCTAGTCTTCAGTGTATTATTACTTATTTTAAACTCCCTGAAGTTACCTTTGCAATCATAATTTTGAGTCATGTTCAATTTGTTGTAATGTCTGACATCATTTGCCATAAAATCCATACATGCACTTAATAAATCTAAATGTGCCCTATAATGAAAAAAAAACCACATGAAGTATGATGACAGACACATAAAGCAGGATTAATTCCTCACATAGCTACCTATACACATAAAGATGTGTATTATGTACCTGTACAAACATACATGTTACTCACAAATGATTCTAGACTGGAAGCATGAGTATAATAGCCCAAAGTAAGTTTTTTGCATAGATCTTCTCCTTGACTCTCAAAATATTCAGCAAGCTTTTCCCAGGGCTTCTTCCTGTCTCTTGCAGGTCACTTTTTCTCATCTCCTGTTCTCACGGAGACAGAGTGTAGCAGAGTCAGCTATTACAAGACTCATCAGCTTCCTGTCTCGACATCAAGCTTTTCCTTCTCCCTTTAGTCTTAAAAATGCACATTTCACTGTCATCCTGAAACCGCTTAGGGTATGGTCACAGTTATAGCATCATAGCAGTCAGCAGCAGAGCGCCTCCCAGAATGAGGGAAAATCAGCAGATTTTCTGTATGAAAGACACATAGGAATGAAATTGCCATTTTCCGCTTGAGAGAACTGTTCAGAGGATCCTGCTACCCTGAATCTTTCAAAATCAGATGATGTCCTCTCTTCAAAGTTCCTGCAGGGTACCCTGGAAAAAAACTCACCCTTTTCTTGATGGACTCAAGAGATCTGCTGTGAGCGAAAAAAGGACACAGCTCCTGGTCATGACCTGTATTTTGTAAACAGTTTGGGAAGCCAGTGGTGTGAACCCAGTAATACTGGTGTGCATGTGGCTCAGCAGACTTAGAAGCATCAAATGGTAGAACTGCCAACTTTGAGTTGGTTGCTGAAATGTTATCCATTAAGGTAGCACCTTTTCAGGTCACAGTGACCACAAGCTTTCCAGGTTGGGAGGAATATCTTGCTGAGGACGCCTCGCTGCCCATCACTGATGCTTTATGACCACAATTCACTTCACTGACAGTGTTGGGTGCAGGCACAGCTGAACCATGTGACAGGTTCACATAAAAAGCGCGTTTCAGGCTTTAAAAAGAAATGGAAATGATGGCAGCACAACACTTTGCTTTGAGGTACTGGAATGAAGTGGTACAGATCACAATAATATCTTTCAGAGTATAATACTCTTAATGTTTTTATTTAATTAGGAATGGTGTTTATTGGATAGCAAGTGGATTCAGCTCTGTCCTTCCCCCACTCCACAAGTAGTGACTGATTCATTGTTTGTCATTAATCTTAAATTTAGCGAATAAAAATATTTCAAGGCGTAGTCCCTAAAGGAATTGGTTTGTAATTCTGTATCTGTGTAAATAGAAATATACATGTGTATATATTTACACACGTCGAGACCTAATTTTCATTTCAGTTTTTACTAAGATGGGTCCCACTGGAGCTGTAAAGTGAAGTTGGTTTGGGCCTGAGTGCTTACTGGAAAAGATCCATTTTTAGTGAGAGCCCTGTCTTACTGCAATTCAGTGGGATTTTGCACATGAATAAAATATCCTCCACACCATGCAAAAAATGGCTTTGGTATGAAAAATATACAGTCACAATGTATTTACTTGTACCATCAGACTTACCTTTAGCATAATAATATTTTGGTTCTACTGAATTGCCATATCACTAAACTGATTTTTTTTCAACTGCTTGGAGTAAATTGCAAGGTTTTTCTCCATGGCACTGACTTATTGTTCTGCCAGAATGTCTTCTTTTGTCATAAAAACAATAACTTAGTGTAAGTAGTACTTTTGAGGTTTACTAATCAGACAGACTAATTGTATCTTTTAATCTGGGTCAATCTGCTCTTACTTATTATAATTTGCCTCCAAGTCCCCCCCAAAAGAGGAACATTTGCAAATAATTTAGTGGCAGAAGCACTTTTGTATAAACACTACAAGAATTGCTGAAAGGCCCAGCATAAACTCTCCAGAACTTTGAATCCAAGTGTCCAATATATTTTTTAAAAGGAATATCCTGCTTTTCTTAAAACTTGGAATAAATTTGAATGTTTGTGTCTGTGTCTTCAGGTGAACACATAAAAGGAGTGGATAAACAGTTAGGGAATGGGGTCTTTCCTTTACTTACAAAACTGAGACTGTCTAGACAGGGGACTTTTCCTGATTCAATCTACCAACTGAAGTTGGAAACACCACACTAATATTCGATTTTAGCTTCATCACCATGTCTGTACAATCTCTGCTTAGATTGCTAACCAGGGTGATTATTGCTCACTGAAACTGTTAATGTTTTGGTTGGATGTTTGTCTCTCAAAAATAGACTGAAAGATTTTTCCCTGTAGGCTACTGAATTTTCATTGCAGATTAACTGTTTAGGTTATTTTCCAACTCCACCACAGTCCAGTAGTGAGAGAAAGCAGCTACATGAGAAAAAAAAATCCAATTTCTCACGGAAACTTTGAAATTAATTTGATAGCTGGAGTATTTTTTATCTCACAGGAGGCACTTTGTTTATAAATTAGAGTCTGAATCTGGCCCTGTCTTATGACCAGTACCAGGCAGCTGCCCTTGGGAAGCAGTAACTTGGTAATATCAGCATAAGAAAGCTTCAAAATAAGTTTTCAAAAATATCTGTTCTTCTCACCTGTTTGGAAGTGCAATCATAGCTGCATGAAGTAATATTGTTCTTCAGGCTGAAGGATGGTTTTACCATCCACCTGCATAAAGAAGTGCTTTAGTAACACAGACTTAACTGTTTTGTTATCAAGAAGGCTAAAGATAGTCCAAAGTTACGCCCAGTTTCACATATGTCCTCTTGATAAGGAAAGGTCCTGAGAAAACGTGCTTTACCATAAATTATGCCTTCCTGGGGGAAAAGAATATTGAAAGGATTTTTTTGACAAGTACAATGTAAAAGATTAGTTCATTTGAGTAGAGAGAGTGCTTAAAAATGCAGCTGCATGCAGATTTCTTAAGAAACTACAACTGACAATTGAAGAGGAAACCTAAAACAAGATTACAAAAATTAATCAGTTGGCACAGAATGGTTGACATTAATGTGTGTACTTCTTTGTTTTGAAACTAGACTGTGGAGGAGTTTTCTTATATGGAAAATTTCATCTACTTGTACTTGTCTCCTCACATAGTCAAATATTTTGTGAGACAGATCAAAAACCCTCTTTGACAAGCTCATTCCCACGCTTCTCCTTTTTAACCTGCTTTTTTTTATTGGAGACTTTTCCTGGAGACTTGTTCAGATAAAGAAAACCTTGCCTGAAATCTATTTCAGTAGCTCTGATTCTCTTGGGCAATCAGTATTTAAATGAAATATGGAAATGGAGTTAAAAAAAATATTAAGGGATGGGATAAGGCAAGTTCCGCTAGCCTGTCAGAGAAGTTTGGGAGCATGGAAAGAGTTGAGTGGGTATTGGGTAAGGCAGTCAGGAGAAGGAGGTTCTTTGATGAACTATTGCTGTTTAAAGTCTGAGCTGTACCCTGTGATTTCCCTCTTTACATTTACCGAAAAACTACCTGCTTGTTACAGTTCAAATGTGATAATTTTCGTGTGCCTTTACTCAGACAGATTGGTTTGTTCCCTTATGAGTGGAACACTTGCAGCTAACAGGTGAGGCATCACTGGTGTCAGTGCTGGGACCACTGATCAGCTCACAGCATCACATTCAAAGGAACCTGCAATGCAAGTGCAAGCAATATGATTTCCCTGATGAAACAACTGAGACTCCAGACTCACTCATCAGAAGGGGTGTCTTTCAAAAAATGTTGGAGTTTGTAGAATAATACTGGTTTCTTCTCTCTTTCATTTTCCTGTCCTCAACCTGAAATGCACTGAAAGGGTTTTCAAGCACTGGAACAGGTTGCCCAGGGAAGAGATGGCATCAATATCCCTGGAGGTATTTAAAATATGTAGATGTGTCACTTAAGGACAGGGTTTAGTGTTGGACTTGATCTCAGAGGTCTTGTCCACCCAAATGATTCTGTGATTCTAGTTCCTCTGTTGTCACTTCTCTGACGCTGTCACAGAAGTTTTGCACCCCTATTTGTTGTAAACATATTGACAAACAGTGTTATTTTACTGCTGAGTTTTAATTGTCCTGCTTGGTTGCTATTTGTTTAAATTAATTAGAAAAAACTGAGTTCATGTGCTTGGTTTGGTATATTCCACAAAGCCAAGTATGATGCATCTTTAATTTATTCATCTTCACCACACAAATGGCCATTTTGGGAAGAGGTAAATATATATGGTACATGTATAGACATGCTCTTCTGGAAGAGTCTTATCAGTACAGTCATGTGCCCATTTTGAAAATAAACACCTGGATTATCATGAGTACTTATAATAAACTATAGTGATTTAAGACAGAAAACTATTTATGTCATAACCAGAGGCTGCTGTGGGTTTTAAACAAAACTCCTATTGATTTCTGTGGAGTTCCAAATTTTAAAATGTTATTTTCTCTTCTGTCATTGTTGTTTATTGTCCTTATTTCATCCTCAAAAGGATGAAACCAAGTGATTCAAAGTAAAATCAAAAAAATATTCATAGAAAAGGAGTCTAAATCTAAAGTATTTCTTTTAAAAATAACCTTATATGTTTGAGCTCCAAAATATCACATATACTATATAAAATTATAATCATATTACAGATTTTGAAGGCGCCTGTGGCTACCTAGGTTACAATACTTGGTAATACCTGTATTAAAAGCATTGCATATTTAATAATTCTCTGAGTATCAGTATTTTGCCCAGGAAAGCTCAAATACCTTGCTAGGTAATATGTTACAGTAAGACCAACTGGATCAGTTTTGCCTATGGTTAAGGTAATGTTTTTACCCAAAGGAATCTCATTCCAGTTACTGTATTTTGTCTATTCATACTACATCTCTATGACCCAACGAGGTGCTATTGTGTTCTGCCTGCATTATACTCTTGAATTTCATTTTTCCCTGTATGTATGTATGTAATCAATCTACTACATCTTCTGAGTGATTTCTGAAATTACTTTGACTCTTGTGATGTCCTGGCATCCCTCTTAACCAGACCTTTGTCCTTTGGCTTGTAAAAGGCTGCAGCTGGGGACTAACAGAAGGCAGGAGCTTTGGAGACTCTGCTGTATTATGGTCATTCCTCCGTGGTGGAAAACACTTTGTGGTGAAAGTCTGACCTGCTTTACCTGCACAGGAAGGGTGAGTTCCCTTCTTCCCTTTGCATAGTTAAAATTATTTTTACTGGAGCAGAATATCCTTGAATGCTACAGTAATGTTTTGAGTTGATAATTTTCATGATTCCTAGGTATTTTTGAAATATGTGCTGGTTAAATCAAATGTATTGATAAACTATCCCAATTCTGGCTACTTGTGCAATGTATTCCATTATGCAAAGAAATTCTAGAAAGGCTACATGAGCTTTTTGAAACGTACCCTCTGGAAGAGCCTGTTCAAAAGGATCCGTTTCTGCCATTCAGACCGTTACTGCTAACCTACCAAAAGTGTTATAAGGCTTATAACTCATAAGAGTCAATGGAATTCCAAGGAACATACACATTAAATTGCAAGAATGTCATCTTAGGGCAAAGACCCAAATCTCTTAGCTAGTGCAGGCATTTTCAAACTTGCCCCAAATACCTTCTCTTGTATTGAGTGTTGAATTCTTTGTTTGACAAATATATCCATTATAGGTACAGTGTCTGCTCTAACTATGGGAAGAAGAGTGTGTCCAACAAGCCTGTGAGCTTGGCTTTAGAATGAGCAAATTTGAAATTAAAAGAGAGCTAATTAAAATTTTTCTTTTGTAGGTGTGTTTTAAAGGGATTCTGTAATTCCTTCAAGGCTAGGCATGAGCGAATATAAAGTTCAGACAGGAGGCACACTGGTCTTTTATTCCCAGACACGGATATTGAAAAGGGAGCATCATGTAGATGGGAATGGCTGAAGTGAGCTGTGCATCATAGTAATCAGGTATGCCTTTTCCTTGGAAGACTTTTTTCTCCTAAGGGGCAAAATAATCAGTTGATTACACAATAGTGTCATCTTTGGCATAAGACTGTTTTTAGCTCTTGTGATCCTGTTCATGTTTTCTGGTTTGATTTTTTTTTAACTTTTTACCTATGCAAGCAGCACTGTGAACCTGTGTTTTTCATCCCAGAGTATCATTCTCATCTGCTTTTAACATAAGGAAATCTGGGTTTCTTTTAAGAGAGGTTGATGCTGATAGAATCTCAGGATGGCATAAATCTGTCAGTTGTATCAGCTCCTCTTACTGCAGTACAGTGTGCATAGAGCAAATACAGAAGTAGTACATTTTTCCTCAAAGCCTATAGAAAAACATATTTCTAGGATCTTTGATTTCTGTAGCTCTCCCACCTAACATCTCCTCCAGAGTTTTGATTATTGCACTGTGATAGGCTGCTTAGAAAAACCCAAGACAGATAAGATAGATCTAATTTCTAACGCTGACATCTCTGCCACCCATTCATTACTCTCTTTTACCTTTCTTGCTATGCCCTGTGAAAGCAAATGTGTCAGTTACATTTGCAGTTTCTATCGGAGAGGGCAAAATAGTTGCATATTAACATTAGAGCTTTTAAAAAGTGAAGTAAATTGTGTACAGTTCAGAATCTCCTCCTTTCAGGTGAATAATCAGCCTGGCAAGAGAGGATCATTCCACCCAGTTGTCAATAAGAGCAGGCAAGTGGTGTCTGTTCCTGTGCTGTTGTTTGTTTTAAACACATATTTCATAACTGTTGTGTGAAAAGGCATCCTTCGCCTCTTCAGCCAGCCTAGGGAATGTTTGAAATCAAACAGCATTTGTTTTATAATGTAAAACTGTGTGTCCCTGCACTTTTGCACCACTCTTAAATCTCCACAGTGAGTAACTTACAAATGTACAAGAACGTTCAAAAGACATTTTGAAGACGAGAATAAGACAGGGAGAGAGGGAGAAAAGAGAAGAGAAAGAGCCAGTCATCTAAAGTTACACCATCATCTTTAACAGCTGTGTGCATATTAAAGGAAGTAATGGGGGAGTGAAGGTACTGCATATTTCAAAGCTGAACTGTTGCAGCAACAATAAGAAAGGGGGGATGTTGCACAGAGTTAGCCAAGTGTTTGAAGTACGTTACCATAAGCCAAACCAATGAAGTGGACAAGATTTCTAGCATGCTGCAGTGGTGCCTCTGCGTACTTAATAACAGATGTTTGGTCTCTCTAGGCAGATAATTGTCCTGCTGTAAGGTTGGCTTGACCTGTGTGAGCAATACTGTGTACAGCACTGAAGCAGTAACAAATGATCATAGCTTTTCTCTTTTTACTGGTAGAATGCTTAGCCACGCTTCCTTTTAAGCACATAATTACTCCAAAGCAACTGGAGCCCATACATCCTCCTTGCTTAATGGCTCTGGAGCCATTTTGCTATAATTTATGGGGACAGGGTTCAAAGTTTTAATAATATTTGGATAATATCATTGCCAAAATGTCTTTGAGCTGTGATGAATAGAATGAGAGTGGGCACATTTTGATTCTGTGCATGACAGTGCGAGTGTTAACAGCACCATACTTTGTTCAACCTTTATGGAAACATTCACAAGCCAATTTGCTCATGAATTGTAGATATGAGCATGAAGAATTATAAACAGCAGTGGAAAACATACAGGGTTGCTTGTTCATAAGGCACTGTCCCGTTAGTGGCTCTTCTTTATGCAGATAAATGAATTGCAGAGAATACAAAAATGGTTTAAATAAACCCTTAGCAGATAATGTATTAGCACATCAACATAAAATACGCATGCACTGTGGCATGCTTTTGGATATTTATGTTTATACTCTCTGCTCAAGTGGCTCACTGATTTTTTGGCTTCCTATCATTCACCTAATAACTTCAGCATCCTAACTGCATCTCTGGGTATGTTTATCTGACAAACCAAGCTGTTCTTTGCTTTATGTGGCTTGCTGAAATTGGCTTACAAATTTGCTCTGCAAGTCGCTTCAGTGTATGATAGGTTAATGATGTTAATCAAAGCTGAATAAGAGTAGACATGATCCCTTCATTGAAGTCACAGACCAACCCGGAGCAGAAGGTGCATTGATGGAGCAAACAAGCCAATTGGTCAGGTAGGAGGAGAGCACAAAAACAACATCAAAATAATGTGTCCCTAAAGCTAAGGTACACCTAGAGCTTCATCCAGAGCCTGCTGAAGTCTGTAGGAGTCTCTACTGATTTCAGTAATATTTGGACCAGATGCAAAAAATTCTGCATCATTTGGCTAAGAATATTATTTTTTCAGTTTACTTGGTAGGACACAAAACTTATTGTGAACAAACTGTGGCTGAATACTGTAGCTAATTCATCAGTGAGAGGTTAAGGATTTGTTAGGCAAAGAGCAAAAGTATTTTTCATTACAAAAATTATATAAGAATGCTGACTTCTCCAGGCATGACAGCTGTTCTCAATGATTAAAAAAAATACAAATATGAACAAAAATTGTTTAAAATGTTCCCAACAGTGATGGTAGCTAGAAACAATTTAATAAATACTCTCTTTAATTCCATTCAATGATATTCAAGCGATGCTTCATTTAATCAAAGGGGTGTTTGATTACAGAAATAATCAGCTGACACAGTCCCAATTCACTCTGGCCACTAAGTATGCATGTAGCTGGCTAGATGTGACATATGTGAGGGTTGGCAATCATTTCTGAAAAACTGTTAGGATGGCCTTAGTTACAATAGTCTGATTTTGTATGTGATAGCCTTACTTGAAAATCTTAATGCTTATTATGAAATTTTAATGCTCATTTCTTGAAAATTCTTTTAAATATAAGCCTTAATTGGCTTGTGTAAGTGGGCTTTTTTTCCTCAATGGGTTGAACAGTGTTCATCAGCTAAAATTATTTCTCCTGATTATGCTGAGGTCTAAAGACACCACAAACTTCCAGGTCTGCTAGAAAAAAAAAAATCTTATGAACTAATATATGTGGGATTTCATTAATCTTTCAGTCTTCAAAGAATACCATGTAGTCATATAAAAATATGATTGGTAATTGCTGCGGTTATCTTAAAATTATACATGACAATTTGATTTCTTTATTAAGCTGTTGACTAAGTCTTTAAAAACAAGTATATTTCTGTATTGGTTTATCACTAGAAGACAAAATATATACTTTATTCTTCCTCCTCCTTATTCTTTTCCTCCTTCAACTACAAAGAGAGTCTGGAAACCTTCAACCTCATATGTTAAAAATACAACATCTCTGCATTTTTCTTAATTGTTTTCTGGAAAAAACTATGATCTCTAAGGATGAATTGAGAGACAGGAATGATAAAGGCAGAAGTAGTTTTACATTATGAACAATTCCAACAAGGGCTGAGTATTCAACAACTGATAGGCCAAATAACAAGTTGTTAACTTCACAATGCACAGTCACAGAGTAGGTATGTGTCACTTTGAGCAAAGATTGAAAAGACTTCAGAATTAGAGTCTTAACAGCCAGTTTTGATTAAATCAAAACAATCAGAGTAGTTACATTTGCAATAGAATTAGGCTTAAAAAATCCAGACTCTGAATACTTTGCCAGACCTCACATTTCAAGCTTATTATAGGATAAATTTTTCAGGTGATACCTTTGAAAAATATATATTGTGGAATACTTGAGGGCTCTTCTGGCAAATGACAATTCATGTTCAATTATTTTGCCTCCCATCTGTGACTTAGAATAGTCAATAGAGTCAGCGAAATGCTACTGTTTGCTCTGTTGTAGAGAGAGTTCCATCATATTTAAAGTCAGGTCATAGGAAATTCTGATATTTTTGGGTTATGTTTGATGGTTATGCTCAATAGACTCAAAAAGGAACACAGATAAAGCTATATTATCCATTTTTATAAACTGAAAATATTTCAAATGAAATCAGTAGAAATCATCTCCAGATGTGTCTGTTTTTCTCCTTTCATTAATTCACATGCAGTTTGTCAGTAATTGCTTTGATAAAAAATGACCACTCCTCACACGCACCACAAGCACAGGGGTTTGTCCCAGGACATGGCAGTGTATGAGCCTGAAAGCCTCAAAAGTTGCATTATGCCACAGCAAGAGGATGGGTTTCTGCCCAAATGTCATTTCTACATATAGCTGGAGAGTGACACTTCCCATTTATCTGCATCCTGGACCAGTTGCATTGGTTGCTCTTTGGAGAACTGCTGATCACCTCTTGTGAATGTCCCAGAGATGCACTTTGATATCACCACATCAACAGACTAACTCATACATAGATATGATACAAACCCCTTTATTTTTCAATCTTTGTTGCTCTAGCCAGGAAAGGTGCACTCCACACACCACAGACGGATCTCTTGGTAGGTACAGGGAATAAAAAGCTTGAGAGAAGTCACCAGAGTGCAGAAGTTCTACTAAATAAGATTACACAAAAGGTGTAACCACTAATTTCACTCAGTAGCTCATGTAACTCAATACCTTGTGGACCAAAATACCACCCACCTGTATAGAAGATAAGCATATGCCACTATTCCCAGATGCCACAGAGTTCAGGGAAAGCCAGTGAAGAACGCCTGGCAAACCCTTAAGAGCTTTGTGGATCATGGTATGTGACTCTCTCAGATTCACCTGCAGCCTGTTCAAAACCTCCATGCCCAAGGACATCTTGGTTGAAATTTGGTGAGAATGGCCATTCTTATAAAATTTGTAGAACGTGACAGTGTATGTATATTTGATAGGAAATGCACATAAACACAGCCAAGGGAATGATTCTCAGTGACATGCTTTATTAGGGAAATCCCAGCATCCCATGTGTTAGGCTGGAAGTTCTACAGAGCTGAATTTCTCTCCATGCTTGAAAGTATTTACGAAATGGCAATCTAATTTGGCACTATGACATGAACATGATGAATATTATCCCAAAACAATGAACAAAAAATATTCCTAGTGATTTTTTTCATTTGTTCCCATTTATCTTTTTTCATCTTCCCATTAGGCTACACTTCTACCCCTGAAAATTTGTGCTATTAAGTTCATGGCAAAAAGAGAATCCCAGAGATCTCCATTGTTTAGTGCTAAAAGATGTTGAACATTGGGGAAGAGTACAAAGTATTTCTATTTAGCCTTACTTAAAGTTAGGCTGGTGTCCCCACTTCTAAATGGTACACCTCTCCAGGTATACTTCTAATTCCTGCTTATCACCTCGTCGTGCAGGGGAATTTGCAGTGACCTGCTTCCTCTAATTGAATGGGAGCTCTATTCGATCGCCCTGTCCTTTAATTTAGCTCTCCCACCTAGAACAATGGGTGATTAACACAAGTCAAAACAAGAGCATAAAGGAAAAAGGCAGCACAACCCGCCTTGGTGCAGCTGCTCGACTCCAATGTTTGCCTGCTGTGTAGCAGCATGTTACGGTCACTGCCAAGCCTTGATCTTCTCTTTCTGTGTCAGTACTCCAAGGATCCATCCTTTAAGCAGCACAGATCACACAATTATACATTGTTGGAGAACTTCAGTGTCACTTCTAAGCAATACAGATTCTGCAACTTGAAACAAAAGTGAATTAAACAGAAAAACACAAGAGATGTTTTAAGTATTGGTTTTGTTCTATTTTTTTAATTCAGATTGTTGCTTCTGTTACCACCAATTCTCTCATTTCCCCCTAAGTTATTGAAATACTTGTCTGCCTATCTGTCAGACATTATAGTTTTAAGGGTTTAGGGGTTTTTTTCGTTTACACCTTGATGCTTATGCCAACATAATAATCTCATCAAACTGTACCTTCCTCAGATCAGAACATGTTTGAAATCTTGCTTTAATAGAGTTGCACTTTGATTCTGGAAATTATCCTATAGTTGTGTGCATGTAATTCCTAGAAAGTTGCTTTGATATTTTTGGTGCTGACCCAAAGGCATATAATAGTAATGAAATTAAACTCTTAAATTACTTTGAATCGGGCTCAGGAAAATGCATGTTAAGTATTAGCATTGATAGTGACTTTTTAAAACCTAATGGGAAAAAAATGATTTCAGAGGGATGAAGCCATTAAGCTGTGTCGAATTTACTTTTAAAAGCTTATAAAATGTATCTGAGAGCACGAACGTTTAAGTTGATGTTTACAACCTACAAAAGGTTGTAAGCAGATCAGCTGTCCAGGTACCTGTGCAGATCTCTGCATGGACAGTAAGGTGCAGCCCACAAACTTTGCTATCCCAGTCATGCAGAGATTTAACCACAAGCTCTATTGCACTTCTGAATACCAAGGTATTAAATCTATCAGCAAGGACAGTCTGCTGCTTTTAAACTATGCTGGATAAATGTCATGGTTTTCCTTTCCAGTCTCTGCGAGAGTATATAGAGCTGCTTACTCAGGCCCAAACCGAACACTGCTTAGGGCAGTATGTCTTTTTCTTAAATTAGGAATCTTTGCATCAAGTCCTTGATTTTTCCTTAAAACCTGACAGGCGTATACTCAATTTCATATGTACATAATATGACTCCTTAAAAAAAAAAAAGAAGAAGAAAAAAAGGTCTTTCATCTCTAGAGACAAAACACCAGGTTTCTAAAAGGATGGGGTTACTTGATAGTCCCTTCTTAAAATGAGACTCTGCATACCTACTATGATTCAGTGTTTAGAAAACAAACAGATAGGGTTAGATCCAAACAAAGGATTCATTTTAATAGTAAACATATTTAAGAGGGTGCCTGCCTAAATGTGAATTGTTTAGGGGATGGATTACCATTTTGCATACATTTTAGAGCTCTGAGAGAAGCCATTAAGGGATTAACACCTCCGATTTATGAAAATGCAAGGATGATAAAGAAACAATAGGGGTGACAGCATTGTGTAAACGACATTGATTCATTTCAGAACAGGGCTGTTAACTGCTGGAAATGAAGAAATAAATGGAACAATGGATAGATGCTTTTACCAGCTTGTCATTAATTAGCAGTGAGCACAATTCTTTTATTGTCCTTTTTGAAAAATACAAAATTGGTAGGGAAATACAAGCACTGAGCAAATAGATTACTCTGTGTCACTAGGCTGACATCTGCATTTTCTTTCTTCTCTAATATATTTTGTTTTTCAAATGATATCGAACTCTTAGCCTGGCAGCAAGCCCAAATTTTGCTTCCTTTGAAATTCCTAAAAGGATGTGTTTTCATCGTTGGAACTTTCCTGCTTTATAAAAGCGTAACAAAAGGCATGATTTGAGAAAGGGTTAATAAATGTTAGTGAATCCCCTGTAACACAGCTTGGAAGCACAAACAACAGTTCAATGCACTATTCTGCTGACCTATTGCATCCGATCAACTGTGGTTTTATTTCTAGCAATGCCAGCAGGTGGGAACTGACAACATGTTTCTTTGGAATCGTAAAGAAAGATCGTCTCTGATGGAGAATTAGCTGGAAGTAAGCGAGGTTGTTTGGCACGGATCTAAGCAGGGACAATGCTTGATTATGGCTATCACTCTCCAGCTGCTGTCAGAATGTTAAGTTTGCTTTCTTGAGGCCTGACATCTCACACATTTCTTTTTTTAATTAGTATCTGGTACTGTAAGATGTTGATATTTTACTGCATGTCAGATGTGCAGGGCTGAAATACATCACTGAACTCAGAGGCAGGTGTGGGTGCTAGGAATTAGTTTTTTACCTCTCATACTGAATTCAAGGCATCTCTGCTTTAAAAAATCTTTGTGGATGGAGAAGTGCGGATAAACTTTCAGTGTTGCTGCCCGAGAAAGGATGCAGAGTGAAGCTGATTAAATCAAACATCAGCGAGGCAAAATACCCTGAGCACTGCCTTCATTTTCATCAGCATATCCAGGCAATACTGTGCTCCTGGATTTTCCCTGACGCTGACAGCACAGCAGTGTGCTTCCCGGCTGCAGAGGCAGGGGTACCGGGCTGGTTACACCGTGCTAGGGGAGCAGCAGCCCTGCCCACCAGACTGAGGTAAAGTAATTAAACCTGGCATTGGTAAAGGTTTGCCATTTTGCCACCTGCGTAAGGACATTGTAGGTAAGGAGCAGTCAGGGCTTTCACCTGCAGCAAGTAGTGCACGCAGCTTGGCAAGAACAGTGCAGGAGCCAGTGTGTGGGGAAAAGTGGGATCGTAGCTACAAATTCAGCCAATGCTCAGCAGAAACCTCCTCCCACTTCTTTGCTGCAAAGCTTCGTGGTGTTTTGCTCTATGTTTAAGTGTGTATATTTGGTTTTGTGTTTTGGGGTTTTTTTAGGGGGGCGGGACAATGTTAAATTTTATTTTTCAGTCTGACAGCACAAGCATTAGCTCATAAACCACTTCAGCGTCCTGAGGTAAAGCTGGGAGTGGTTTTTCACCCAAGATGAAGGCAGTAGTTTCTCACCTTAAATGCACATAATAGGTTTCATCAGAGACTGTGTGTAGGAGAGGGTCCTTCAGCTGGCAACAAGTAGGTGAGCTGAATCTTTTTGTTACATAAAAAAAGGATTGGTATTCAGAAGAGGAAATCTAATTTTTCTTACTAAAATGATGCCACTTATTAGATGGTGCCTGAGCAAGTCACAAAAAAATATTTAGGGAAAAAAAATGCCAGTTTAATTTTTGTTTCTTGTTCAAAACTTTGTTACAACTCTGTGCTTTTGAGTCTATTCAAATGTCAATAATTTTCTCCCAGAGAGAATAGGCATAATTATTTTATAAAACTATCAACCTTAGTATGGCTTCTGGTGTTCCAAAAGTGTTTACAGTAATTTGAGGTACTTGCAGTTTCCAGGTCAAACCGTTAATTGCCCATTCTCATGCAACCAGGCTGCACCTTGCTCCGAGGCTTCAGCAGTGCTGGAACTCTGAAGGGTATGCTTCTGGTTTGCAGAGCAAATAAAAGTTGTTTAATGCAACTTTCATGAATGAAATTCTGTACCCCAAATAGTTTCTTGAAAGACAGTCTTGCAAAAATACGAGTCTTTTGCTCTAAGGGGGCAGAAACCAAACCAAAAAACTAAACCAAACTCTTTTCAGCATTCGACCTAAATGAGACCTTTATTTGTGGCACATATAATTTACATATCTACCATTATTTTATTATATATGTCTATTTTCCTTTCTCTGTTTCCCAGAAAAGAGGTCCCCTTTTGTACGTGCATTTAACTTCCTCCCTTCTATCTAAACTATGTCTCCAACAAGATTTAAATTCTTGTATCAGGTTAACAAAGCAATGGGACATGAGGCTGTAAAAAGAGATGTTTAGCGAGGTTTCCTTCTACCTATAGCAGAGATTCTTCATCATATGTGAAAGTCATTGAGGCTCTGCGAGGGTTCCTAGAATTATCTGTACAGCAGAAAACAATTGTTAAGGTCTTATTGTGGTGGAGCATTGAAGCACATGATTTACTCTCAGGCTGCAAGCAGTACCATTGATTTCAGAAACTAGTGACATGCAGAAGGTTAAACATGTGCTTTGCTGGGCTGGGGCCAAGCCTGGTATCCTTCTTCTGAATAGTTTACAAAAACTTTTACTGTTATCAAAAGGGGAAAAAAATAACAACATCAAACTCTTTTAAAGATATATTGTATTTTAAGTCAGGATATAAAAGAGCCACCTCTGGTTCAAAAATAAGCTAGTTATTTTTGCAAACACAGTAGGACTTTTTGGTTCTGTTGCTGCTGTAAACACAGCAGGGCCCCTGTGCATCATCCCTTGCACGGCCAGGCAAATACTGCAGTTATAGAGACTTTCCTTCCTAGGCTGCCTGTTCAGTGGATTTACCCTTCAAAGAATAGGAACAGAGGAATCTCCAAGCACATGGAGCTGTACTGTCCAATACAGGATGGAGACTGTAAAGACCTTGCGATTGACTTTGGATTCTGAGCAGGTACAATTCAACATCTTCCATGCGATTCATGTTAAACTCAGGTTTGAGGAATATATTCTGAGCTGTTTATTCTCTGCTACACTCTCAGAGGAAAATTGCTCCATGCCAGTGGAATGATATGTCATATATTTAATGTGTGGAATTCTGAAGTTCTCTACAGAATAAAAATTCTAGTTCTAGGTGAGTCATAAAACTTATGCTTTGACTGGGAAAAAAAATCCACCAAACTTTTAGAGGTATAAAATCTAATCCATAAAAGGGAAAATTAAGGTAATGAAGTCTTTGTTTATTCTTTTAATTTCTATTTCAGTGTGATCTTTTCCCTTCAATAACTCATGAGCGCTAATAGTCTTTATAGGTAATTCACCATCTCTAATTTCTTTCGTATTGATTTTGATGAGATTTTAGTTCTCTCCCATACTGACTCACTTTCCTTATTTCTGTGAGGACTCAAAAGGGAAAAATATAATATATAAAGACTGAATGGCATCCTCATTCTGCGCTTCATCACAGTGCATTCATCAGTTTTATGTCAGCAATACTTGAGCAGTATGAGATTCTTGTTCTTAAAAACCAAACAGCACAACTTCTCTAATTCCTCCATGTGTTCTCTTCCCTTTATTGAGAAATTAATGTCATGTTACTACCCAAATACAATAACCATGGCAGGTTTGGTCAGGATTTTGGACCATTTGCTCCTCTCTTCTGTAATAAAAACAAACCTCCTGTTTAGTTTTACTTGGGAGGTACTTTGGGCTGTGAAAAATGTTTGAGATGGCTATCCCAAAATAAAGGGATTTGGTTGATGGAGTGATGCAGTCACTCCTTGAGTTGTCACTCTTACTACACAGTGCAAGTGGATTAAAAGCATTTTTAAATGAAGTTACTAGGGCATGGCTCTCTTGAGGCATCTTTTCAGGAGCTCCTAATAATGTCCATGCTGGGACATATAGGCTGAGAAGACCTGCTCATTCTGGTGAGACTCACATGGGGCATGTTTCAGTAACATGAAAGGGTTGGGTGGATGCCAGAACATTGCAAACTTTGGAAGAGTCTATCTTCAACTTGCTTTGATTTTCTTATTTCATAACAGAACTTCCAATGTCACATCCAGCTAATAAAGGGATGGAGAAAAACATAAGGGGAGGGAAAACATTCAAAGGGCCCTGTTGAATCTTTTATGTTGGAAAAAGGAAAAAGTCCATGCTTTGTTGCCTGACATTTTCCAATCTACGAAATAAAAGAGTTCTGAAAGTTTTGGACATATTTACATTCACACACTTACGAGTTTTATTCATGTCCTCATAAATAAGTTATCTTTAACTACAACCAAAAAAGGATCTTGTACAGTTTAGTGCCCCTTTATGGTTGACATTGATTTAAAACACTCCGTAAGGGGCATAGTACTACAGGATCAATTAAAAGTAAATGTAGTCATGAAAGTTACATGAAGTACTGTCTGCCAGAGCCTCACAGACACGGTTCTTCATACGGCAACGTGCCACCTGAGCTAGACAGAGAACATCCAGATGTAGTTATACATGTACTTTATTTCATACTAATCGCTGGCCTTGGGATGGGAAAGCAAAAGTCAAGTCTTCTCAGATAAATATCTCAAGCAGTTTTAAGAGGATTTTAACTTAGTAAAACATTCAGCCAAATCTCTTCCAGAAGAGCCGCCAAACAGGTAGGCTGCCTCGCGGGTCTCACCAACACAGGTTCCTAAAACATTACTATTAATTGCTGCATTTGTGCTAAGAAAATCAACACAAACAAAATCCAAACTCATACTGGTGTGTTCAGCTCTACTAGTTCCAACTTCTTTTGTTCATTACTTTAAATATAAAAGGAGTTATAAGTGTAAATTGAAGTGTGAGTTGGATGGGAAGCATCATGTAATCTTCTGTGGGGAAAAGAAGTCATGATGAGTTTTCTCTTGTCCCTGCATGTAACGCTGGTGACATCACATTTGATGGGCTCAGGAGCTGCACTAATTTGTCCAGCATAATGCTCAAAAGGCAGGAAGTAGGAAATGGGGATTGTAATTTTAAGATGTTTTTGTAGGATCAACTGGATTGGAAGAGACCTCTGAGATCATCAAGTCCAACACTTGATCCATTTTACATTCTTTAAAATGTTGAACAGAACTTATTTTAAAACATAATAACATAAATAGGTCTGCTTGTAGAACTTTGACAGCTTTTATGAGGATAGAAACTTTTTTGCTTAATCTTTGTAAACAAGAACTCATTTCCTAAATATTTTGCTTTTGGACTCATTCACTTATAGGCTGGGAGTGGGATATGGTGTCAAAATTCTCAAATGATTTTAGATAATTCAAACAACAGCAAAAAAATCTAATGATTCATACCAGTCTGATTTGGAGAAAATGTTTCATTGATTTCACATCTAAAGCTTCATTCAATATGAGGAAGGCACACCAGCTGGTAGAGTAAGAGCCACAGCATATCAGTCTGACCTCCTCTACCAGCTCCAGTCATGTTCAGTTGTCAGTGCTCTAAGGAAAGCAAAGCAAAAACCAGAAGCCAAATTATACATCAAAAGGGAAGCAGTATTTTCTCCTGCACTGCAGGCAACCAGCAGACCACCTCAGAATGGAATTCATGTACTGTGTCAGAGAGAAACAGTCAACAAACAGTCCTTGCAGTCCACACCACCCTGTATCTACAACAACAATCTGTATAGCTAAGAACTCACATTACACAGTTATCTTTTATACCAGGCTTATGCTGATTTCAGGCATAGAGTCCTTTGCAGAAATGATGCTAAACTTGTAGATAATCCTAGCATTTTTAAACCAAGTGATACATATACAATTGCTCCTCCCTTTGAGTTTTTGCACCTTAATTGAGTGATGCATTATAAAGCCAAAGTAGAAGCTGAACTGATGACCTTAAGTTTTTTGTGGCGTTGGGTTTTTTTGTTGGGTTTTTTTTTGGGTGGGGGAGGAGTGGTTAGGAAAAAGAGAAATGCTTGAGATTTTACAATCAGATTTTGATTCTGGGGAAGAGCAGTCCCAAAAGAGAAGATCTCATATAGGCAAGTTGAGTCACATTAGGAGAGTTGAAATGCTCTAGACAACTTTTTTTCCTCCATCCTTATCAAGTAACACATCATCACTGTGTTCATGTGCATGTGAGGGGAGGGGAAGCCCTTTACTTAGTATTAATGTATTTGAAGCTTGTAGTGTCCTAATTCCATCTGTCCAAATGAGAACATTAAAAAAATGGAATATTTTCTATTAAATATATTTCCACTGAGACAAAATTAAAATATGGTATAACTTATAAAGGCTGTATTTAACAGAGGAAAAAAAAGTTTCTGGGTAAATCAGGGGTTACGAAGAGTTGGTATAAATATGGGGTACTATTATTAAGGAGTAGTTATGAAGTGATGCTCTGGCATTCCTAAATTACTGTTATGCTTATGGATGTTTAGACAGACCCAGCATGAGTTTTGTGATCAGCTAAAGAACTGGTGCAGCATAGATAAAATAACATATTTTGTAATGGTAATGGTGTTAGAAATATTAGAAGTATTTAGAAGTAGTGATAATACCATTGCTCATGTCCATGTAGAGCAAATGGACAGAAAAAATGAGTGATCTGTGGTGCTGGAGGTTTCATACATTCTGTGCTGGGCAGCCCTCTATAAATGATGATTCTGATGGTGTAATTCATAGCACAGTACAGATCTAGACTCAGTTATAGTGTGAATGTTGCAGGATAATGTGCACCTTTACTGGAGTACAGTTTTACTTTTTGGTCTGATTTTATTTGCTTTCAGCTTTGTGTAATTAATTCAAAAATCTGGTGAATGCAGGAGAAATGCGACTCCAACTGTCAGTTGAAATGAGCAATCAAATTAATGCCATATGACAATGACAGTTTTGTAAATCATCCTCTGACCTGATTTGCCTCTGAAGGAGTTTATGCCAAAATACTTCTTCTAATACAGGCACATACTGACCATTTTTATCAAACCCACAAGCTATTTATCATCAGTTCCAGAACCAAATTTTTCCTCTTACTATAATATTCCCTCTACTACTGATATCAATAGTGTTAATGAAAGCCACTAATTACCTTGTGTACTGTTAGGACTAAGGAATATTTATAATTGTTTTTCACAAGTAGAAGGTGGAGATCATGGATCAACCAGCACACTGCAATGAAAGCACATGAACTCATGGGCCAAAATTCTCCTTTAAGAGCAAAAGGGCTCTAATTTTATTTTTCCAATGACATTTCCATGTGTCCCTCAGAATACTTTATTTCTAGTAAAGGAAAATATTTTTTTAATTAAGCAAAAGGAATGTCATAATAAAATTGTTACATTTTTTAATGGAAGCTACAAAAATACACAGTATAATTAAAAATAGTATATGATCATTAATAAAAAAGTCATTTTCTGTCCCTATGCCAGAATTCTTGCTTCACAAGAGAAAGCAATCTGGCATGTTAAAAAACAAAACAAAACAAAACAAAAAAATCTGCTTGTTGAAAACCAGTAAATTATACTAGAATTTTCATTTTCATACATTATATGATTTTATAATCCTACCAAAGGAAAAAAAAATGTGGCAATACCTTTTTTGAGTCCTTATGGCAGAAGAAAAAAGCAGGAATGGTTTGGCAGATATTTTAGATTGTTTGCTTTAAAGTTGGATTTTGAGCTTGTTTTTAACTGAGAATTATAATGAATAAGAAACAGTTGTTTCTCTGTGTCTTTTCCTGGAGGATCCCTTTGTCTCAAGAGGACTAGAAAGGAATCTTTCACAAAGATTTTCTCTCAGTTGTGGTATTGCTGATGTCAAGCATGCAAAAATCGTGAGTCAGCATTCCAAAAGTCACGAGACTGCACTGGAAAAAAAAAAAATTAAAAAAGCAATCTTAAATATCTACGTGGCACTCTTGTTTGAGCCTTGATGGTAAATTTATGGCACATTTTTATACTTTTTCTGCAAATTGAAATCTTGTTTTCCAAAACAAAAGAAGAATAAAGAAGAAACAGCTGAGTTTTCTTAAAAATGTGTAAGACTCCCAGAAATGGGGTTCTGAAGAAGGTCTGAAACATTACAAACATGGTTACATAATTGCAGGTGTTGGAAACGTGGCAATTATTTGTAAGAACTTTGGTCTAATTGAAGTCAATAAAAACAAATGCAACAAAACTGATGGAAAGAAAAGCAGAGAAACCTTCCTTTGCATTTCTGGAGCTCAGGCTGCCGTAGCACCATTTGGTCTGCAGTCCTTCCAACACAAATTCAGAATAGGCCTCATGTCTTTAAGGTTAAATAAAAAGACATGTGATTGCCAGACAGAAGATACAGACCGATAATGGCAAATAACTCTTTGATTTTGGCAAAAAAGGAGTAGGCAAAGTAGTGCAGATGCTGTTGTTACAAAGATATAAGACCTTTACCACAGTTTAAAAGACAAAGACTATTTGAATCTAACAACATGGTTTCTGGCCAGAAAAAGCTCCAATTATTTTTAAAAATGTCACCTCATTCACATTCAATGATCACAGAAAATGGAAACATTTTAAGGAGTAATTGTAAACATCTGCTAAACCAAAACCGAAAACATGACTAAGGCAGAAATGAACCTCCAACATAAAGCATTGTGTGAACAAATCCACCGGAAAAACACCAGAGCTGTGGATGGGTTCTGCCTGGAATGTGAAAAAATTGATGATTATAAAAAAAGATTAGAATCCACCTAAAACCATTTTATTCTAAGTCAGTCTGGCTGTCTACGCAAATATCAAGGAATGTGGCTACACTTGCATTTCTGTAGCAGCTTTGGCCCCTGCTGCTTTTCCTGCCCTGTTCCAAGAGCAGCGTTTGCACAGGCACAGGGAATTGGACTCAAACTGATTTAACATTTTTTTTTTTTCAGCTGGATCAGTTAAGAAAAAGTCAATGGTGGTGCAGATGGTGATGACAGCTCATACAGAAATGCTGCTAGATTTCTAACCATTGCCTCGAAATACTGAGTTCAAACTGCAGTACCGTAATGACAACATAAATGAAGGTAAATCAGATCCTTCTGTTTTTTAGAAAGTGCTCTCCAAATGTGAGGCCAAGAAACAAGTGGAAAGCATCTACAGATCTGCAACTCAGAACAGCATTTAAATGTGCAACTTGCAGGATCCAGGACTGCTTTTGTAAGATCTGTTGACTCCAGCATGGAGTAAGAGAATGACGGAGTTAATACAGAAGAGAAAGTAGAGGAGTGAACCAGTTTTAGAGATATAGCTGTGCAATTAAAGATGTTTCCACCAACAACTCATATCTCTTATTGCCATGTCCTCTGGCACAAGCAATCACATGCGTGTTTTCTAAAATACAGCAGGCAGGCTGGGTTGGCTCAGGTCATCTTAATGCCAAACATCACATCTAGAAGCAGCTGTTCTGACTGAAAATGTTTGATCACCATCCCTCGGTAGAAACTTGCAACTGGCTGACCAGTTCATTTGAACTATTCCTAATCCATCCCCTCCTGTGCCTGAGGAAAACCAGCCAGATTATGTGTGGTTGTGGGCAAACAGGCTGTGCTGGGGAAAAAGGTTCCTGAGCACAGGTGCCTTGCATTGCCTTCCCCTGCCCACAGCCTGCTGCTCCCTGCCCAGTCTCTGCTCTAGGAGCTGATCCTTGCTCATCTTTTTTTTTCTCCCTTTGTTTTTTTTTTGTTTTGTTTTTAACATAGGAGTTTCTGCCCTTCTTCTTCTTCAGCACAGTGGGCAACAATGGGGGGAAAAATCAGCTGGCAAGGTAGGTGTGATTCACCTACCTCAAGTAACAATGCCAATCGGAGTACAAGGCAAACCAGCAGTTTTGAAAGAATAGGCCCACAGTCTTCAGAACTGAGAATGTGAGTAAGGACTTCTGGGAAAGGGAAGTTTCAGAAGAAGAATCCTAGACATCTTGCTGATTTGCTCTCTAAAAAAACCCTCTTAAATGATAAGAACTTCAAAGTAGCTCGATGCTCGTGACTTGTTCTAGTTCATACTTGGGCTAAATTACAGGAGATTGGAACCATGAAGGAAGACTGTTTGTGGAGGGTGGGTGGTATTTAATGTTATGTTTATCATGTACTCTTAAATCTCAAAATATGTATGTGGGTGGTGTTTGTGGAGGTTTATTCTTCCTGTTCAATAGCTAGAAATTGGGCATGTGGAGGAATGAGTACTCAGTGCAGGTGGCCTGTGTTTGGGTGTTAATGGGGCTCTGCAAAGAGAGAATGAAGACCAGCTTCCTTAAACTCCTGAGCAATCAAAGCCAAATGCTCATGAAAAACATTTTTCTAAAGAATTTTCTTGAAATACGGCACATGACTTCAGAAGATCTGTGATAAGCCTTTTTGAAGATCTTAAAATGTATGAAATATTAAATGTGTATTTTCATATTGCATTTTTTTGGTAGTTTGGTAATGGAGAGTTAGCTGCTGGTTTTAGCCTGTGGCCAGGAAGACAGTAACAACAGTTATATAATAAATAAGAAAATAACAAGCTTTTGAAATACTCACAATGAACTGCCAGTGTTTTCCCAGAAAGTTTTTCCATTCTTTTTTAATCTAAGTTAAAGAACCCAAAATGAAACCTCTCTCCCAGCTCTGGAATCCCCACTGTTGATAGTAGTTGTTTCTGCATAAAGAATACAGGTAAAAATAACATTTTTGCTTACTTTTAAGGAAATTAGAAATTCCAGAGGTGTCATGAGACTAGAAAATCTTTTTACACTGGGATTATCTTACTGGATAATAAGAAAAGACAGTAAGAAAAGAAATGGAGTTCGAAACTACCATTTTAATGAAGTACCAGCCCTCCACGATTATGCTGTGCTGCCTTCACTAAAGCCATAGGTCGCAATCCATGGGTTCCATGATGCATTCAGCCTGGCTTTAGGTTCCCATGACTGGATCAAAATGGTTCAATGAAATGATGTAAAGTATTGAAGTGGTCTAAAGTCACCCTCTTGGTTGAAAATCTGTTTTAAAAAATTTTGGCTTTTTACTTGAAGGCTTTGTGTATGACTAGAAACCAACTTTCCAACATCTAATTTTAATCCTGTTAAAGCCATGCTGATTATTTTAATCATAGAGTGAAAACTATAGAGAAATCAAAAAACAAACAAAACAAACCATGCAGAGTATGATTTTGCTGCTTTCATTGCCATTGTAGGCCTATGACTAAGACTACTGAGGAATTATTGGTCATAACAGACCTGCTGTTAACAGTCATGGAACCACAGCTGTCTGCAGATGTAAATCTTGGCTTTTCTGCTGAGTCAATGATACCAGTCTAAAACTTGGTCCACTACTCTGTCTCCTCCTGATATGTTTTATTATAATACATAAAATACTAGAAAAAGAGAGCCTAAGTGTGAAGGTTAATGTTCTCCCATGGTCTGTGTGTTTTGGGTATAGCATGTCTCAAACATGATTATAGGCTTTTTTCCCAACTTACAAATATTTGCATTGTAGAACCCAATTTAAAGAAAAACGACTAGTTAAATACAAGTTGAATTTGTTGGTGCTGTTATGTGTTTCTCCATTGTCTGTCCACTTTGAGCTCTGCTCTTATCAGATGGAAACTAGAAGAATGTTGGTTTTAATTGCTGATTGTAAATGGGAGAACCTGTACTTTCAGCAGTGGTGTTTGTTAGCTTTAGGGAACAGAGATGTTAGACAACAAAATAAGGTACCTGTATTCCTGCACAGAATTCCGTGGGAGTCCCAGATGCTGCCTGAGGGTACAGCCTTTTAATTTTTTAATTTTTAAATTTATTTGTGTTTTATGAGCCAACTACTTTTGTAAAACTTAAGTGGAATAACTGTGTACATCAGGGGTGTTGTTCAGATATGCACTAGCCCAATTAATGTAGAATTGGGCCTGCTGTACAGAGTTCTTACTAGGGCATTGTCACCTCTTAGGCACAGTTTAGGAATTCAGCTCAGTGCAGATAGTAAACTGACTTCATACTCAGTTTTACTGAAAATATGCAAAATTAATGGATGAACATATTTTTATTCAGGGCCATGACGCATTTCTTTCTAGTAGGAGGGAGACAGAACTGGAATGTGATTGTAAAGTCAGAAGGATCCTGGTCTTTGTTACTGGCTCAGAAAGTTTGGAAGTACGAACAGTGACACCAGTATACAACCTCTGGATTTTTAGTACTGCAACATAGTTCATATCTGAGGATACAGATATGCTTTTCTTTTTCTACACATTTGCTTTTCTTCTTTCTGTCTTGGTTCATTTGTATTGGACTGCAGAACTGATTAATTCAAATAAGTGGCATTAGCGGGCCTTCCAGCTCACCAGCAACTACCACAGCATCTCCTTTATCCTCATGGAATCTTCTGCCAGGTTCAATGTTTTAGTTCAGTGATGAGAAGAGTTTGGCGTGGTTTTCTAGTCTGAGCTCTACAGCAGTGCTAAAATCCTGCATGTGGATGTTAGTATCACAACTGAAAGTCAGCACAAGGCTGTGCCTGGCATGTCACCACCTTCCCAAGGGTCCTCCTGGTGCACACGGGGCTCCCAAGGTTTCTCAAGTGCCTGTTATGCCTATTCAGCCTTAGCAACACATGCCATTGGTAAGTTCAATGGCATGAACGCATCGCTCTGCTTTTGTTCTAGAAGAACTAGATAAACGGCATTTCACAAACAAAGCTGACATCCAGCTGCATAAAGACTCAGAAAGTGTCCTTAGGTTAGCTCAGGAACAAGACTAAGACTAGACTTCGACTCTTTATCCTGATGGTGCAGACTTGTCTTTTGGAGTTTAGTTTCATTTTTGTTTGGTTCACTAGTTGTTGGGGTTTTTTAACAGTTAACTTTAAGGGGAAATAATGATAAAAGGCCTACATGTTTACTTTTAAACACAGCATTTTTTCCACTCTGCCCCAAGTCTGACATTTTAATGACCTGCTTTGCCTTGGTTTTTACTGGCAGTGTATATTGAAGGAGTATTTTATGTACAGTTTTAACATTTGAACAACGCAGCTCCATGTTCTGTTACTCTTTTATGTTGTGGAAAATGTCTTTTAAGTTTTTATTTCTTTTAATTGCTTACTAATTTCAGGGCATTTTTGTAAATATCTCTAGAAACTTTTAGATTAATTACCAGTAAGGGTTATTAATTTAAGAAGAGCAAGCAAAGTAAAGGCTGCATATATTTTCACTCAAGTTACTATCCTAAATGACTCCATGGGGGGTTTCTTATAGGGGTCACTGAAAGGCAGAAAGGAATGTTTTTACTTCTTTGCTTTGTCACAAAAATTAGGTTACAAGGGCTATAAATGCAGGTAATAGTTTTTATTACTAGATTTTCCTCTGTAATGAATATAGCATTTCTTCTTTTCATATAACGATATACACTGAATGTCTTAGTACTTAGCATGTTTACTCTTACCTTTAACAAGGTCTAAAGTAATTCCCCTTTATAAGGCTTGCAAGCAAATTTGAAGGCAAGAAAGAAATCCTGCATGGCAGGATCCCTGCTGGAAGTGTAAGAGTGGAGCAGGGCACTGTCTTGCTGCCAGCAAGCTCATTGATAAGGCCAGCCCTTGAGTAGGAGAGGTGGTGAGAAGTAAAAACTAAAACTGAAGAAGTCAAAAGTCTGAACAAGGAAGACCAGAAAATTTTGCAATGCAAAATACAAAACTGGTCACATGTTTTCCTGCTGTAAAACAAATTGCTCTGTACCAGTCTGCCAGAATCCACATTTACATGATTCTCTAGTTCCAAAACAGACGTGGTCTCACTATTGCTTTGAGATTTGGGCCACATAGTTAAACTGGGGTGAGCAGCTCGGTGTGTCTGGGCTCACAGGCCACTCTTCAGGGGACTGCACCTCCTCCCCAGCTCTGCTCTTCAAGGGGGCATTAATATTCTCTGAAAGGCAGCTACTCATCTGCAGCTCTGTAAGGCCAATCCACTTTGATCTCAGCCTCAGAAACAGAACGATGGGGGATAAGAGTTCAAAGTATAAGAAACTCAATATGCAAAGAATGCACTACATCTTAATAAGTAAAGAGAATTCCCTCCATTGGTTGCTATTGTAAGGAAAAAATAGTTTAATATCTTTATGGGATTAGGACTCCATGGTACTTTGCTAATGAGTGGCCAGAGCTATTAAGATTTTCCCTATGTCTCCAGATAGGCTGGCAAACAAACATCAATAAACAATGGCAAGTCTAAGACTGGCTATTAGGAGTTTGATCTGGTGAGTATTTTATTTATGTGGCTAACATGTTGAGTTATTTTGTTTGTAGACCCAGTAGAGTAAATATACAACATAGAATTTCAATCTTTTCCTTACAAGCAACCTGAGGATTAAGGAAATTACCAGTAATGAATGGCGGCTTTCTAACAAAGTTTATCACAAATGACCCCGGATTGTGAAGTGTTCACTATTCAGGCAGCTGTAGATGGACTGGAGTTTCAGAAAATTAACAGTGAGGACAAAATTCCTTGTTTTTAACTGGTTTGCTGAGAACCGTGGAGATATCATTCACATGAACACTTAACCTGCATAGCGATGACAAATACCAGCAAATTTAGCTTTCATAAGTGTATTTGAGAAAGATTAGCACACACCATTCAGTTCTAGTTTTTAGGTTAGCTGCCTTTCATATTAATCAGCTTTGTTTTTTTTCAGAGCTGCCTTTTCTGTGTAAGAGCAGTGGGTGAATGCCATGTTTAATAACCCCTTAGATCCACTAATTCCTTTTTCCAGCAATTGTGTGGTTTCTAAAAAAAATGGAATTTGTATAATTGGAAGAAGAAATATAATGAATGTTGTTTGTCCTTAGAGTGCTGAAGAAGCTTATGTTTCAAGGAATCACATAGCCCTTTCAGGACCATTTACTGTTCCTCAAAGTTCTTTCTATTTATTTCTCCAAGTCCTGTAAGTCCAGTAAAATTTAAGGTCAGCACAAGATACTTTTTCACTTGATCAGCTCAGGTGGGAACTGTCACAATGAAGTACAGCATGCAAAGGAGAGTGAGATATTTCACATGCAAATTCTGATTTTCTGAGTGTGATGGCAGGAGTTACCAGCAAGGATTTTCATCAGGTCTGTGTTGAAACCTTGTTTCCTTCGTGACTTCTCATGACTGGTAAACAGCCATCTGCCCCTAGCATCAATCTGACTGCCTGCGAACAGGTTACTAATTCTCTTACAGACAGCTATTTCATTTTCCTTGTGGAAAATGTTTGAGAAGTGTCAGAGGTTTGTACAACAGAGGCCAAGCATGAGAACTTGTCAGTCAAGCGAACGTCACCCCCATAAATGTCCCTAACAGCTCTTTCCTCCGTTCTGGTTCGAAAGGAGAGTAGCTTTAATTAATTTATTGGTTGGCATCTGTTTAACAAGCATATGTGTGATGGGATTGTCAACACACCTGGTCTGTTTTTTAATGTAACCTCCAAAAAGATTTTGATCTTATTTTTAGCTTTAACCTTATAAAAATGTAACAGCACAAAGAATTCTTACAGTGACTAAACTCTTTTTTTTGTTTCTTTTTTTTTTTAATTTAAATCCCAGTATCAAAGGAATTTAGCTATGACCTGGATTTTAATTTTCTTGGGGATTTTACTAATGCTTGAGGGGGGAAATCTGGTACATTTTCAGCATATTAAATACCTGTTTGTGTCAAAGGAGTCATTAGATTTCTAATTGATTTGATTACAGTACACTGATACAGCAAGGAGTATGTCTGGATATTTATCATCTTTAGTTATGCTATCATTAGAATATGATTTCTTTATTTTCATTATAGGAGCACACTACGTAAATATTGCTCAGTTTTGAAACCGTTTAATTATCCTGTCATCGGTGCAACATTATTCAATTTTACATTAAAATTGTTTTCCTGGAGACCTAAGCTAGGTTCAAATAAACTGCTCATTTTTGGCAACCAGGAAGAAATGGAGTCCTTGTAAAAATCAGGCTTTGGAGTGAGGAAGTTGGCGATTTTTTTCATTAGTTTCATAGGGCTCATTGTTCCTATTCTGGAAACTTTATAGCTGCAATCACCTACGGCTAGAATCTGATTTTTACTGAGGTGCTATAATAATTACACTAAGTACTTTCTGTTTGTCACTGACAAACAGCAATCCTTGAATGTCACTTAAGGAAAATAGAAACTTTTATATTGTGGCTTAGTTTCCAAAGCTTCATGGTTTCAGGAATAACTGCAAGCTTTTCATTAATTAAAACCAAATCAAATGAAAAACCTACCCTGGGTTTTGCATATAACCAAAAGATCTCTCAAACTCTTGGGCATACTCACAGAGATGTGATAAAATATTTTGCTAAGAAACTTAAGTATGACTTACTGAGAACCCAAGGTTGACAAGTTTAAATACTGTAATAGCAAAACAAACAAACAAAAACCTTTCAGTTCACTTGTGGATTAGCAGTTAATACTCTGAAATCCACAAGCTATGGCTATCTGTGCTGTTATAATCCAAAAGAAGAACTCTACTTTTTCTGTTTTTTCAAAGGAAGATCTTAATCACCTCTTTGTAAGCCACCAAACCCCTTATTAACAGTCTGGGCCCAATCCTCCCTTGAAAGACTGGCCCCAGCAAACTATGGGCTTTGATCCTAAATTGGGAACAACAGCTACTGAAGGTAACAGTATGTGATTAAGGACTGCAAAATTTGGGCCACTGACATTAGTGAGACTGACTGCTCATGTGAGTAAAGAACAATTTCAAAAGATTAAGGACCATTATTATGTTTGGTAGTTAACCCTTCCTCCTTATTTATTCAGCTTAAATAAGTTGAGCAATATTATTGTATTGTCAATATCAGCATTAATCAGTGGAAACTAGAGTGAAAATGACTGCAGTGATTTTTATTTTAATTATGAAACTGCTGTTTATGTCATAAATGCTGCATACTGTAAAAACTTATTGGTACAGTTGCTAGTCTTGCTCTTTGACATCATATTTTTAAATCAGTTACTGACAATCTGAATCATTAAACATAGTTCTCTCTTAACATTAACTTGGTCTCGCACATACAAATTGTTTTCCTGCTGTTCTAAATATGCCCCAGTAAGTGCACCCAGTGAGGGGACCTGCAGAGCTGGGAGCAGACACCTGCTCAAGCCTGGCATGGGGGCCGTGTCCTCCAGTTGAGAGGGAAGGAGAAAATGGAATTTCCCCTCCAGTTCTCATCTACAAACAAGGGCAAATAGAGCATAAGATTAACAGCTGGGCTGTTCAGTGAAGTTCTACAACCAAACCAGAGGAAGAGCCTCTCTCCTAAGAGAATTAGAGTTGTCCCCATCCTTAGGAACTGGGTAGGTCCCTCAGCTGACCTGCATGTTCTCTCTGTAAAAATGTAGGTAGAGGTGCTACCCCACAAGCCTTGGGATGGTAACTTTTCTGAGGTGGGGAAGATGTCTGAACTGTATTGGTTTGCTTCTCTTTAACTTCAATTTAATCTGCAGAACTAGGTATTGTGACAGCTATGAGACTGAGGGATCAGAAGCATCGTTTGGGGATTTGGAAAAAAAAAAATAAAAAGATAGACTTTTGACTTGCTCTGCCTGAACTTTGTAAAAGCCTTGCAGTGGTACCTCGCTGATTTCAGATTTTTGTGTTTGTTGCAAATAGGAAATGTTGAAAGAACCTGGAGCTTAACAGCTTAGCTCTTTCCTTTGAGAGGAAATAGAATTAGGACCTGCATGTGCTTGGCTTATACTCCATAATACATTTTATTATTAGAATTATAAATTAGGCCCCTGAGCACAAAAATACAGCATAACTGAAAACATAACTAACCAAGGTAAATTGATGCCTGCTCTAATATATTTTACCATCACAGAATACCAGAAACCGCCTCTCACTTGGAGCCCTCCCCTCTTAAGTGGGACTGTTGGCACCGTATCACACTGCTGTAACCAGTCTAGGGCTTGAATCTGAGCCACACTTTGGTTTCCATCCATTCATCACAACTAGAGAGTCTTGTAGCTTTTTGGCCGACTTTCACCTCTACAGGTGGTGGAAGGCCAGCTGCAAGTGTGTTTGTTCTCACTAGCTGTGCAATAAGCCCTGAGCTTTTCTGTGCTAGTGATGGAAGAGAGATTATCTTGTGTGTGTGTGGTTGCACATCTTTTCACACTGGTGTTTAGTATTGTCATGATTCAGTGGTGCAGGAGTCAGTCCTTTGCTTACCATTTTCCACAGGATCAGCAGTCAGAAAACCTGTGATAGTGATACAGTCCTGTTTCCTTGACATTATGCAGTTATCCAAATTTTTTTTAATGGGGATAGTAATATAACCCCACTCAACTTGTGCTTGATGACTACAATCATGAATGTTTCTGAAGAGAGACAGTTATTTGAATCAAATTGGTTGTCTTCTTTGTAACTTCAGCTTATCTTGTGAAAATACTGTCAGAATAATATATGCTTCCTTTATAACCAAGAAGTTCTACTCTTGATCGATAGGACTTACTTTTCATTTGTCAGCTTAATGAATTATTAGTCTTCCAGGGTTTTTTAGTACATTTCAGACTCTTTTTATGCAGCAGACAGCTGTGACAAGCTGAGATGGAAAACTAGCCTAAGCCCTGGTGCTAAATACGGGCCAGCACTCTTAGATCTCGCTGGGTGCTCTTTATATATATAACTAAGGTTGAAGTACTTGGACTGATGCCGACAGCTGTAGCCAGAAGTGGTGCTGGGAGAGTGCCCTAGTGCTTGGGCTTGACACTTGACACAGTGGTTGTACCTGGGAACTCACTGTAGCTCTGACTAGCAAAACTGTTTTGACAGTATGGCAAAGAACCTTATGGACTGGTGTCCTCAGAAGTTTCAGCTGATGGGGCTTCAAAGCCATGGTGCACGACCAGTCTCCCTGCATGTCAGGGTTATTGCTGCAGACCAAGCCATGCAGCTCTCTAGAGCTCCAGAGAAACTGTAGTTTAGAGGAGCTGGGATTTGACTTTCCAGGTTAGGCTGCTCTTCCAATTGTGTGCAAGCAGGCTGCATACAACTGGAGAATAAAATAATCAGAAAATGTAACTGAGCTTTTGGCTGACCAGTGGCAACATTAAGTGCTTTAGCATTGTCCCCTCAGGATTTCATCAAGCAAGTAATTTTACTTCTTTTCTTTTCTTTTTCTTTCTTTTTTTTTGTTAGTTTACCTTTACTTTGGGTACATTTGAGGGAAATGAAGATTTCACATTCAGTAAGTTGGTTTTGTTCCATAAACATTAACCATGCATGTTAAGGCTGTCCTAGGGCAACCCTGATGTGCACACAGTAGTGTTTTCATCTTTTCTATAAATATTTGTAGTTGATCATGCATTACAATAGAGCATTCCTCTCTTTTGACTTTGCCCTTTTTTTTTTTTCTTAGCTTGTTCATTTGATTTGCACAGAAAGGGGAAGAAGTTTTTATGGCAAAGATAAACTGCAGACTCAACTCTGTGTGGAGATGTGTGTGTATGTTAGTCAAGTCTGCTGAAGCTGTTTATGGATTTTGGTGAGAAGTCATGGTCAGTTTTTATGAAGCTAGTGAAATGTTTTGGGCTTTGGTTGTCTACGTACAAAGTTCTCTGAGAAGAAAAGTAAGTGGGAATGACAAGCAAACATCAGAAGTTAAAAGTTAGATTTAGTTCTATTATTGCATTGGAAATGCCATATTCATCTTCTTTCATTTCCTCTGTGAATACTTCCTCCAATTTTTGTATGCTGCTATATTTAAAAACTTTTTTACCAGTGTATGGAAGTCCTCTGATGTCACTCATGCTTTAGACACTTTGTTGCTCCTGATATCCCAAAATGCCAACAGTCTTGGGAGTATGTTTCTGAGTGCCTTAAGACTTGAGAATAGCCAGAAATATTCTGTGAATCATAGAAAGAGACCATCTAGTTGTAGTGAAAGAAGAACTTCTAGGACTAAGGAATATTTTCAAATTCCTTCTAGTATGTGACTTTATACCATAATATTATTTCTGGTTTTGTATTGGCTAAGCCAGCAGTCAGAGCACCCTAAACCAGGCACTTCCAAATCTGGACAGGCATTTTGGCAACGTGCTGTCACTGGATCCTAAGTACAATCCTCCTGTTTGTTGACTAGTAAAATAACAAGAGTTCTTTAGTGAAAACAAACCAAAATTGTAATTGTTTTTAATTAGTGGCAGGTCTACTTAAAAGCTTAAAATAGTTTGACATTTGTATAGGTCCCTTGCATGATCCTAACTTCATGACAGGATTGCAAAATAACTCCAATGTGACATACAAAATATAGTAAAATTTCCCTACATTCTAGCCTTTGTGGGATTATGGCAATTTTGTATGTGGATTCAGCTCTCTAATATTTTAATTGACCTAAGTTCTAGAAAGCTACATTCTCTGTATTTTTAATAGATACTATTGCATTTATTATGTGAAAAGTATGTACATTTCAAACAATGAATTTATAAATAAGCATAGGAAAGCTTTCATTATATTTGGAGAATATACTGCTGCAGTTTTCTTTTTTTAAAGGAATAATTGAACATTACTGGTCTAGTATCACTGTCTTTTCACTTGTCTTTCATCACGATGCCTTTCAATACCATTCATCTATGGACTAATGCAATGCCTGCTGAAGTCAATAGAAGTCATTCAGTTGACATCAATGAACAATGAATCAGGCCCTTTTAAAAAAAAGAAGAAACTGGAGTTTACAAGGGTTAAACAGAACACTGAGGAAAAACACTCTGAAACAGGAATTGTGGCTTCTCCTGTGTCCATGCACAGGCACTGGCACTTCCCTGACATTCAAACAGTGACAAAATGAACCCATCCTCAGTCTCCACTGGTAGCTTTAATAAGGGAAGGTGGTTTTGCCAGTCAACATCGGAAGTGGTTTTCTATGCAAAGCCTTAGCAGGTATCAATAATTGTAATACACAGTAAAAATCTGTTCAGGTTGGTGTCATTGATGCAGATGTTGAAAATCTTTTTATTTGCTTTTGTCCAGTCTTTCCAAAGAACTCACTCTGCTATCAGTCTTTCTTTGTTCTGATTAAGTTGTAATCACTCAAAAGCAGATTCAGAAGCTCCCCCTCCTTCCTTCAGAGAGACGGTGTTTTGTTTTATACCCAAATGTGACATTGCACACTGGTGCAATCGAAAAAGGCTGCAATGATCAATTGAGGGCCCAATCAAAGCCTAACAGATAGGCAGCCATTCGTCGCTGTTTGATATAAAAGGTGTTTTATTTCTCATCACTTTTTTGTCACTGAAAGAATGCTTCCTACGTGCAGATTAATTAAAGTGTAAACATTAAATATTGATTGATGCATTATCAGCATGGAGCAGTTGCCTCCACTCAGATTGATTCCTGCAGTGATTTATTGTCATATTTGTGGAGTCATTTCACTCGATAACAAAGAGAAATAGCCTGCTCTCTCTACCTTTCAGGCTCGCATTCTGGCACTTGCACTGCACCTCCTCATCCTCAGAGACTCCCTTTTTTGTCTTTTAGAACTAACACAGCCTCACCATATTTTGGGGGGAAAAGTTTAGGTTGTTTTATTTTGGCATTTGCATAGTAAGTTATTGTTCAGTGGGAAGCTTAGGGACCTGTGCTCTCAAATGGAACATCTCTGGTTAACACTTTCACCCCCTGTCCCACACAGCTGCTTTCCATGACCCTGATCAGGCACAGCTTTGCAAGCACAGGTTCAAGTCATTGGAATTAACTCACTGCCAACTTGACAGGTGAACTTTCAACAGAGTAACGTTGTTCGGGTTAGTTGTATGGCTAAATTATCCCATTAGTTACTCTGAATAGGAGCACGGCCACACAACAGAATATCAATTTAAATTTCAGGTTTTCACTCTTGTTTTTGGACAAAAGCATAAAAGAGGTTTCCATTCAAGTCTTAAAGCAATGATTTGTGGGATGTTTTTAAAAAAAAAGTATTCAATTTCTGTAGCTTTTGGAAGTGAATCCAAATGCCTCCTTCTTCTCCCTGCAAGTCTTTAATGTTCTTATGCTGTTCATCTGCATCAGGGTGCTCTTGCACAGCCTTGCACATTATGAGATCCACTGCTCACAGCCATCTGTGCCAGAAGGGGCCGTAGCCCTGATGTCAGGCATTTGTTCCAGGCTGCTGTAGTCCCTCCTTCTGTGTGTTTTCTCAGGGTGGATGGTCATTCAGCGTGTTTGCAGCCAGAAACTGCCTGTGCTAGCTGGAGGCACCCTCAGTGACCCAATCAGCTACAAAAGAGAACTTACTTGTGAAATTGCTTTGTTCTGCAGTAAAAAAATCCCTTAATCTCTTACATACATGGCTTTCATTTAACATTCAGAGAATTAGATTACTCAAAGTGTACTGAAATCAATTGTGTGAGCAAGACCACAAAAATATGTAATAGGCAACTGGTGATTTTGATTCAGTCAAGCAGCAAAACATTAACCTTTGGTCACAGTAGCAACAAATGCTAAACTTGTGAATTTACTGCAGCAGATAATTTCACTTCTAGACCTGCAGGAAATCATAGAAATGGTTTCCTACATAAGCAGAAGCCATGCCAAACTGGCTCCCTAAGTATGGTGTGCTCTTATTTCTCTAAAAGGGTGTTGCAAAAATGGTGTGAGACTTCATTAAGATAGGTATGCACTTGTACTGCGGCCGTTCCTGACCATCCCTGTCACTCCCAACAGCACTTTATTTAGCATGTTTTGATATTTTACAGATGTACCCAAACCAGGGAGAAAATGCTGCTGTTCTAGGTCCTTCCTCCCCATGCATTTCCTACCAGATGCTCTTCCTGCCCTCTTTCTGCTCTGTCATTTTCTATTCCAAACCAAAATTCCTGCTTTTCTCATCAACCTGCTGAAATCTGGGCAGTTTACACTTAAATTTGGCACTCCTAAAATTAAAAAGCAAACAAACCAACCTTATGGTATCGAAAGAGCACGCTAATCTGGATCCCTTCAAAACAGTGCTCTCACAAGATCACTTTCCCTCTGATCTTTGTTTGCTGTTGCCCTTCCCTACCCGCCTAACGCCACCATTGTCACTTGTTGTCAGACTGTCAGGCTGATTGAAGCTGTCAGCTCTGCCAGGCGAGGACCTGGCCTTCCTGTTTGTCTCCAACCAGCTGTGCAAACCAGCATGGCTGTACAGCCACCGCTGCTGCAGATGCAGGGCTGCAAGCTTCATGCTGCAAGACTGCTGTAAGCAAAGTCTGCTGTCCCTGTAATTTTTCTGGAGTAGACTTACACTTTTATAAAGCTTTTTATTCAAAGATGCTAATGCATTTTATGCCAACATGCAGAAGTGTTCTTAAAGGTCTCTATTTTTAGATGTAAATATCCTTTTAATGTTTTTGATATGACAGATAAAGACTTTCTAGCAAATAATATTCAGTTGGAATTGCATTATCTTCATTTGCATAGGGCTGCACAAAAACAAATGAAGAGACATCTCAGTTGCAAAGGATCTGTTTTGCAGAGCAAATGTTGGCCTGAGAAGCATGCAGGGAACTGTTCCCTCTGGGGACATCAGAGCATCTCTGAAAACAATTGGAAAACTGTTGGCTGCAGGTTTTCCTCCTTGTGTGCAGTGGGTGACATGCAGAGGTGCTCACTTTCAGCTGGGACTTCACTGTAACCACGAATGGTTCCCAGAAGGAAGCGGCCCCACGGAAGACACCGGCTTATGAAGGATGGAGGGCTGTGACTCTGTGGTGGTTTCTCCTGGTGTGAGCTCCCCCAAAGGGCTTGGTCACTGCAGGCAGTTCTCAGCTGTTTGTCTGGACCTTTGTTCCTTTTCAGTGGGGTATCTACCTGAGCTGGGTATCAGTGTAGTAAACTGCTACAACTAGAGCTACACCAGTTGTGTTTCCGCTCAGGAGGAGCAGTGTAAGCCAGGGCACAGCGAGTCTGGATTTCTCTCAGCCCCCACAGGTTGGTCCTGACTGACTTGGGAGGGGGGCAGCCACATAGAATGAGCACGTATTAGGAATAGGTGGGGAAACCATGGGGCAGAGAATAGAAGACAGATATTTTGGTAGGGTTTTTTTAATAATTTTGTAAACACAGTGTGTGATTTAATGCTGTCTCAAATACCATCCTCCAGGGCCAAATTCTGAAAGGAATGAGGAATTTGTGAAGTGAGCTTTTCCCTCAGTGTGCCTCATTGCACCTCACTGTTATACAGCTGTTGTATAAAAGCCATATAGTTGTTAATAATGAGAATTTTCAAGTATTTATTTTGTTGTTTTCAATAAGATGAAAACTTGCTTTTTTTTCCCTTATATGCTTTCCCAGGATCATAGGATAGTTCAGGTTAGAAAGATACATGTCTTAGAGTACTTCTCTTGAATTCTGATTAGCGTTTCCTTTCACCAAGAACAATTAAATCTGACATGAAGGGATACAAAAAGATGCTTGTTAAGTATTTAGAAAACTCAGTACTGACCTAGATGCTGGAATTTTAGATATGTTCAGATACACAGGGACTGTAAACTGATCCTAAGGACGCAAACTCACAAGAAGTTTCCCCTTCAAAATGAAAGATAAAAGAAAAAAAAAAAGAAAAAAGAAAACAAGAAAGTTGTGACGATAAGCACAAGCTGTAGGTCTGCAGCCATTCCCATTTTACTGAAGAGACTGTTTTGGAGTAGGAATTGGATATTAATTCCAACAAGTCTGCTAATTTTCTGTATGAAGTTGCAGTCGTATGACTGTGTTAACTGAGTAGAATCTACATATAAATTTAGATTAACATATTGATGTAAATTACCCAACGGTTTTCTTGTATAAGACCTGCCAGATGAATACTGTTGCCCTAAATTGTGATATTTCCCCTCCAAAAATGAGTTTACCGTTTTTGAGGCAACAATTACAGGTTGCATGAAAATGGTGTGTTATTTCCTGAAATTGTATGTAATTTATTTTTAAGGGCTTGAAACATAGTTTTGAAGTTAAATGTGTATCATCTTTTTAACTGCTCAAATCATGTTATTTTACGTTTCCTGAAGTACCTTTGAAGTTAAATGCAAATAAGGGGAAAATAAATTACAACTTGTGGAGTGACCGGTGTCTGATTGTATGCAGTATAATTAACTCCATCCTTCACGTAATGTTTGTCTTAATATTTATCCAACGTACTTTAGAATTGTTGAAATGGTTTGTGATTCTTTCCTTGAAGGAGGCAGTTAGGTTTGTTCATAAGGTGGATTTTTTTAATTCACTTTCTGGGTCACAAGGATTTAACATTTTAAAGTTCTGTTATATTAATTAAAAAATTATTTAATGCTTAATAATAAGCAGCTACACCAGCCATTGCTCAGAATAGTCTTTCATGATCATCTTCTCTGTTTCTTATTTTCCTTTGGTACTTTGTCTTGGGAAAAATCGATCAGATTTATTATTTTAATTTGAATATTATTATATTTAGAACCATGAAATAGATTGATAAAGCACATTTACCATTTCTTTGCCTGTTCTGTGGTTTACGGACAGAGATGAGATTCAAAGTAACAGTGTTCTATTAAGAGAAACCAGTTCAGTCCAAAAATAAACTTTTTCATTTTTAGACTATAAGTCGTACTATGACAGAAATTAACTTTTTTGTGACCTGTAATTAACTGTGTCTCCTCGTGCTATAAATAAGATTTGGCAGCTACAGCTGAAGTTAACTGTATGTTGAGGTCTAAGTTTTTTATTGATAGCTTTTTTTATTTGCTAATGACACTGTGGGACTCAGGGATGAAGCCAAGCAAGAGCACAAATCAAATCTGTGCCTGGTGTCTGCAGCCCTGTTCCATTCCGCTCCTGCAGTGGCATCAGAGTTTCCTCAATTTTTTCCTGTGCTTGAAATCTCCAGGGTTAGTGTTTAAGTCTTTGATGCTGTTAGCAATTCCGGTCTGCACCATTAAAGCTGCATTTTCGAACAGTCCCCTGGTAATTGTTGCGAGGACTTAGACAAGTAAGACTATCCAAAGGCATCGCTAAGGTCAAACCGTGGTAGAAAGTGCTCTGATTTTATCCCGGAGATTGATGCTTGTATCACCTTTTTTTCGATTCAGCAGCTGGGGTTATAAAATGTACTTGCAATCACTGATAACGTGTTAGATCGCAGTACAAGTGGAGTAACACAGTATTTTATACACTCTGTGTAGTTTTACCTAATGCAACAATAAATCAGTGAAGGCAGAGGTCTTTTGTAAATTTTAATGAAAATTCAACTGCTGACAATATAGTTACTTCTGGCTGAAGTTCTAGAAATATGAAATTGCTTCCGTTCTTTAAAGCTGTAAAAATTGTTTTAACTACAAACTTTCTGCTAAGGCAGAAAAAAAAAACCATCAAGGAATAAAGGAAGAGGCAATGCATCCAATATATTATAGTTAGCTTGTCATTCGTTATAAGCAAACTGAGGGGAGGGAGACAGATGCTAAAATGTACTTTAAGTTAGCTGTAAAAAATGCCCTTTACCAAACACAATCTAAAAATATCTCAGTGCATGAATGAGACAAAAGGTGGTTGGATGGGTCCATTGTGCCATTTCACAGAAATAAAATCATGATAAATTTAATAATATTTACTGCAACAAACCATGTTTTTATGCACTTCAGAAGGTTTAGTGGAGAGCGCTTTTTTCACCTATTATTATAGCTACTGAAAAAAATATGCTTTTATTTTGTTGGAAAATAGCAGTTATAGTAAATCTAATTTCTATTTATTAAATCAGTGTCACAAGAGGGAAATGGGGGTATAGAAATAAAGAACACTACAGAATACAAATATGTTGCTAAACTTCTACAGCATCTTTCTTTCTTGTAAGCTTAAAGCAGTGACTTTGAAAGTCATTGCTTTAAAGGATAACTTTGAAAGTTATCCTTTATTATTAGTGTTTCTGCACAGCAATTATTCATATTGAGTTGTTTCCTGTAGCCTTCTCACAAACTTAAAACTATTGTCAGAATTGCATAGGGAAATAATTAAAGTCTGATTGCTTGCTCTCATTTGTATGAGTCTCCCTGTACAGTTTTGTTGGCTTTGAGGAGCTGTTTGCAAACTGTGCTGGTGTCACACTGGAATCGGATGGTCACAGCTCAGCCACCACAGCCGTTGCTCCTACCCACGAGGCACCACTGGCTCCATCACCTCCAAAGGTACCAGTGGTGAGCTGCAGTGTCTCACCTGCAGGTTCTTACCTGCATTTACAAAGAATGCTTTTCTCTCAAAATGGTATATGTTATAACTAGCTAAAATCTGTTTCCTAATATTTTTGTCTGTTATGTAAACTGCATGATATGAAGTAATTTCTGACCTCTACTCAGAGAATACTTAAGTAACCATCAATTTACTGTCCAGTTATTATTCCCCACCATGTAAACTCTTAGTAAAATAATAATAATGACAGCAAGAGCAGTGGCCAAGGGATTTATATTTGGGCATTGAATAAGAGCTTTGAGAAAGCCTGGAGCAGTTTTGAAAATCTTTCTACCCAGAGTGACAGAAATGAAAATTGTTTAGGTGTTACCAACCCGGGAGGGATGCTGTATATTCTTTAGAAACTCCCTGGTCTTTCACAGACTGCTTGGAAAAAAATCAGCATTAGTTTTGGGCAAGTGTGTTCCCTCATGTGTTGTGATACATTTCTACAAACTTACTATCAAGCGGAACAAGTTTTCCAGTGGTTCTGCATCTGTTCCTGCTCAGCCAAGGTGCCTCTGGGAATACATTTCCCCTTGCAGCAGCAGGTGGCGTTGAACAGCTCACATTATTCTCACACTCATACTCATTTTGTCTTACATGTAGTAAAAACTTGCCCCAGAGAGATAATCCACAAGAGAAATTCAGCAGGTTTTTATAGATGTGGCAGACTTCCTGCGACTAAAGTAGAAAGTCAAGTTCTTCTAAATTGACTCACACTGAGAAATAAGACTATAAATAACATATTTAAGCAACAGAAAAAACGGGTGTGATAGAGCAATGGCTTAATTTCTTTTTATTTTTCTATCAAAAAACCCCTCTTGAAACACCACAGAGTTCATGTTACTATAAAGTCACGTTATTGTGTGCCAGCTCGTTCCCTCTGCAGCAGATACACAAACCTGAGCTAGTTTGGTGGCATTCCTTGCACCCTCCACCTCCGGAGGCAAAGGGACTGGCTCTCCCAAATACATTGTCAGTGTCCTCACAGACTGGGGAGCTGTGTGGCACATTTGCCCTGTGGCAAGGGAGAACAGAAACTTCTTTCTGAAACTGTTTCTAAAAATTAATGGGCACTGCAGAAGCAGTTCAAACCAGACCTCCAAGTGATTTCTCAAGTTTATTTTTAAAACATGACATGCACATAAAACAAAATATTTTTTCCTGCACACAGGTAAAATTTTAGAACAGAAATCTTTACAAGCAACTATCCATCAGTTTATACAGTTGGTCTTCACACTGATTATGAGTATTTAAGAAATCCATCCATCTTTCTTTCATCAACAGTCCAAGTTTTCCATTTGCATATCTAATAATTTATGGCATGTCCTGACCCCAAGCAGTAATTGAACCAATAGATCTTCAGCCTAGATTTACTCCAGTCTGGCTGCCACGGTAATGTAACTCTGCAGGAGTTTTGGATTACTACAAATGCCATCTCCTCTTCTGAGAGGTTGACAGTCACAGGCAAAATTTGACCTCCCAAATGTCAAGGCAAAAACTCCCTTGCCTAATTTAGACTTAACTCTCCTTTTGGAATACTTCAGATAAAAACAAGAAGTCACAATGATTGCTCCCATCATTACCCCATAAAGACTGTCTTTAATATAAGACTCTGTAATGATAAATGAATTCTCCAAGAGTTTGAAATCATGTAAGAACCTAAATCTTAGAGTGAAAGGGAAAAACCTATGTACCAGAGCTTGTAACTAGTAATGTAAAAATTAAAGGGGGAAAAAAAAGGAAAGAAACTGCTACATTAGAGAGGAACCTCATGATCAGAGCCAGGCTTGGGTTCAGAGGAGATTTGGAAGGGGGAAATGGGGTGTTTTTCTGCCTTGAGCAAGCCATGGCACAGGGCTAAAACACCCAGCCAACTGCCTGTGTTTCATCTTCTCAAAATGTGGTTTAGAGGCCAATTTCAAGGCAGCATTATATGCTTCAGTAAAGTGTTCTCAAAAGCTTTGAACGCGAAAAATGCCAGCAAACACACAGCTCTGCACTGTTGCAGTCTCTTTGGTGAATACTAACTATAGAGAAAATGCAGCCATGGAAGCTGTGGGTTTACAGCAGGTATAACTTGGGAAACTACCTCTGCTACTCATCCACTTCTGGCTGCAGGTGAAGCAACAGGTGCAGACACTGGTCACACTTAGGCTGCTTCCAACTTGTATATCAGGTATTATGAAAAGGCACTTGGATTGAAATTTTGTAACTCTCATCAATTGGCTATTTTGTTTTTCTGGAAAGGAGCTCAATTGAATAAGCCCTGGCAGACACACAGAGCTGTGCTGTTGCTACTGACACAAGTCCCAAAACAACACATACAGACTGTGAGAAAATGCTACTGTCTCACAACTGTGGAGGGGAAAAAAGAAAAGAGCAGCAAAGGTACAAACAAGGAAAACCTGACCCAATCCCCAATTAATGGCATAAACAATATTTATCTATTGATGATTAAGTGCTGCCCTTGCTCCTTGGTAGTGAAGTTCAATGATGATAGACATCTTGGAAAACAGGTAGATAGACTGAAAGATAGATATCCTCAGCTACGTGAACCATCCATAATATCCCATGTACTGCCATCACTGCTTTAGCCTGACCAATTGCCTCAGTAACATGTTCCATCTTGTCTGATCAATACTTGCACTTCAGTAACTCTGCAGAGTTACAGCTCTCTGCTGGCACAGGAAGAACCTCATCTTGCCATATTGTATGGGAAGACAGTCATATGGAAGAAGAAAAGCCATTATCTATTTAAATATTTCCATTTAATTGCTTTCATCGACTTATTTTTGGCTCTGATACCTTTTGTACCTGTTCTGCAAATGCTTTAGAGCAAAAAGAAAAAACTGAAGGATCAGAAAATGAATGAACATTGCAGAGTTTAACAGGAAATCTGGGTTTGGTGCCCAACCTCCTGTCCAAGCAATTACGGTGTGCCTCAGTTCTTTACATTTAAAATGCCATTAATGATGCTGTTAAACCACGTGTTGTAAGACTAAGGACATCCATGTGATTAGCATACCTACATGAGAACAACATCCAGAGGCAGAATTGCTGCTTAGGAGTTGACTGAGCTACTGAAGGATGATATGAGATATGATATGGTATGATATGATATGATATGATTGATATGATATGATAGGTGTAGGATCCAAAGGTCTACGTGTAATGTGGGAATAACAGCAGTGGAAGAAATATTTTTTCTTTCCACCCAAAATGCTACATTAACTAGCAAACAAGGACAGAGTAGAATAAAATGTTGTTCTCCCACCCAGCTGCTGCTGAAAGTGCTCCTGTGAAGTGCCCAAGAAAATAGCAAATACCAGTGAGAGACAGAAACTGGGACATCTCCCTTGGCACCCTGAGGACACTCAGAGCAGTAGGACATTCCCTGTGTTGTCTGTGTGATTGCTAGAAGTCCTTACCCTTCTGCACAGAGCAGTAGGGACTAAACCCTGCCTTGTTAGGTTGAAATGCAGCTCAGTTGAAATGATCTGCAAAAGTGTAAGGAGAAATATCCCTTCCCTAAAGATTGTTGATCTCCCATGTTTCTGGCTTCTCTGTCAACATTGGCCAGCCACCATTTCTGTCCTTTTCTCCAAATTTTTTTCCTTACGGATTCCTTCAGCCTTTCTTCCTTTCCAGATGGAAGATAAAAGAAAGGTACAGGTAGAGAGCCAACTATCTAAGTGTCATAAGGCTAAATATTTATTCACTTGCTTAGGATGCACTAGTAGTTATGGTTAATACTTATTCTCAATAAGATCTGTCCCAGTGTGGGGAGAAGCTGGAGAACACCCCTGAGTGCTCCTGTGGTTACCTCAGCAGAGGCCTCTGCTGAGCAAAGAGTAAGTGCCTGAGACAAGCTCAAAAGCAGGCCAAGCACTTCACCTCTACAAACCCTTCTTTGCTTGACTGAACTGGCCATGCTGAAACTGAACCAAACCATTGATTTATCAGAAGTGTTTTATTCTCCATTCGACATCTGTGAAGATCTAAGCTATAAACCAGGAAAGCTGTAGAAAGTTGCATTTGTAAATATTTTAGGGATGATTGCTGTTCTGTGGAACTTTACGCTGTTTTCTGCTATTGAGTGCTTTGCAGGAGCTCATTTGGGAAATGTATTCTTTGATTTTGGTAATCAATTGATCAACATTTGAAGCTTTGCTCAGACACACAGCTATTGTGAAGAGATGTTCTTTCAAATATCCATTTGATTGTGTTTGTGATGCTTGCTTTATTCAACTCTGCTCCAGGCAAATTAAAATGTACCACTATATAATAAGCATGGGAAGGTTAGCATTCACATTTTAGGCATAAAACATTTTGACAGTTCTATTCTACATTTGCATTTAAAAGTCGTAATGCTTTTGATTAGACCCTATGTTTATCATAGGATCTCCTGTAGGCATTGCCACTGTGAGATTGTTACCTTTCAGGATTTGTTCTGGACTGTGTGTCTGTGGGGAAGCACAAAAGCCTGCTGCTTCCACAGACATTGTTTTCTGGTCCATGGTATGTCTCATTTTCTGTAATTTCTGATGGGGCTCTACTGCTGAGTCATTTGTGTTTGTTTCTGAGATTATTTTAATGTGCAATTATGCAGGTACATATGCATAGTTCTGTCTTACATCCTTGCTATATTTTTGCACTGGTCTCCAAATTCTCAATTTTTGGTCCGCAGCAGAATTCCCAATGGGACAGAGTGAGGCATTGTCTGGAGAGAGAGACAAGAGATCCTGCCACGATAACCATTACCTTTCTCTCGGGTGAACAGGTGATGCTTAAACACAGCATGTGCCCACACAATGGCCAGCATTCCGAGCTCATGGAAACCGTCATGGACACAGGCTGATGTCTGAAGGACTGCTCACTAAAACTATCAGTATTAGTTGCTCCCCTTTTATTTTATCAATCATCTTTCTGCATTAGTAAGGTTCAGCAGGGATACAAGTAACCTGATACAACATCTGCAACATTGCTTTCACCAAGAAAACATTCATTCAGATAATAGGGCTGTCTCAAGAGACCTGTGTGTAAATTAGACTAAACCATAGGAAAAAAATGCTCAAAAACTAACAAAAACACTGGTCAAACACTTCAGACTTTTCAGAAGAGCAGGGATTAAGCAAAGTAACATTGTAAATTTTACAGGAAAATGTGTCTGAGTTGAAGTAAGGTTTTCTCCCTGATCTTTTAGCCAGTCTCTAGAGACTTTGTACTGTTATTATTAGATCGCTCTGGGGAAGGATATGGACCCAGGTGGTACCAGAAACCTTGGGCAGTGAATTCTCCAGGAGCTCCTTCCTGCATTAGGCCCTGTTACTCTGGCTCCAAAGCCCCGTAAACTCAAACACCCTCATAAGCTGCTGTGAACTGTCCTTTTCCATACTTTCCTTCACATTTGGGAGCTGTTTCTTCTGACTCAGCAATAAATAGCAGAGAAGGGAAGGACTCTGGGAATTCAGAGATATGATATGTACAATGTCATGCTTTCCAGTTGTGAAGATGACCACTAGTAAATCCTTTCTGTGGTCCCAGATTGGTTCTTGCATTGAAAAACAGCAAAATCTGAATTATACAGAGGCTATGTAGCACTATGGGTAAGTACTTTGGCCTTTCATGTCTTATTATGTTGTTAAGTAGTTAATGTTTGTAAAGCACTTTGAACATGAAAAGCCCTATATAAGTTCTAAGTGTTATTATCTCTGGGGACCTAGGTTCAATTCAAAGGTGCTTAATTACATATGCCATAAATTAGACTTAATGAGTTGCGGAATCATATGTTTTATGCGACGCATGCAGGTTTCTCAGATCTGTGTCTTGTGGTCTGCTGCAGTGCTTCTTTAGGCATTCAGAATGGTTAAGAAAATTATACAAGAACAGAGCAGATAATTTCTAAAAATAATTGAGTTGCATTTCAGCACAATTCAGGATTTGGTAAAGCAAATTACCAGGAGCTTTGCTTTGCTGTATCAAGGGATTTTCCACTAACCGACTTCAAATTGCTGAAGGTAACAGTTTGGGGTTTTTTTTTAATTGTGGTATAGACATAATTCTAATTCATACTTCTGTATTTTGGCTTAGCAAGAGGGTGCTGAGAGGTATTGGTATGGCTGCTGTCCTTCCAGTAAAGCCCTGAAATGTCCCATCAGGGAACCTCTCTGTGTTGGGTTGTGTTCATGAGCATAAGAGAACTTCCCATCTCTAGAGATACTGTCGTGTAATTTCCAACAAGCCATTACAACAAGTGGGTAATGTGCAAAAAGAGGAAGTCACATTTATAGGAAAATGTGGTTTCATTGGCTTTGCAGAGCTGAAAGTTTCCATGTTATGTAACTTATATATTTTGTGGCCAGAAAGCTCCAGACTTTGCCCCTCTGCAGCCCTGGCACCGGAGGCGTGAGCACAGGCAGGTTTTGCTCACTGGGGAGCAACCAGCAGAGTTCAGAGACACACAAAACCAGCAAGATCATCCACCTGTCCTAGAGTGTTCCTGCAGCAGAATATATCCATTTTACCTTGAGCCTTTCACAGGGAGGCAGGATTTATCCTGCTTATAAATATATTAGGAGTGATTTGTGTTCATTAGTACAACCTAAGTAGATTGGAAAAACTAATTAATAGCAATTTACTATGAGTGTCTCTAACAGACTTACTTGAAAGTATTTATCCTGACGTGGAAGTCATTTGATTTGGTTAATGTTTATTGTAAGCATATGCAGACTATCTTCCAGGGGAAAATGTATTTTTGAGTACTCCAGACAAGTGAAACTGGTGAGCCCGCAGTCCAGAGAAAGCATCTGTAACCGCAGCCAAAAGAGGAACGAGAGTCCCGACAGTCTTTCAAGACATATGTTTGAAGCATGGGTTCCCACCACAGTCACAGTCACTTGCAGGCCTTTATATAGATTTAGACAAGTCAATGTGAGCCTAGATTGAGTGTGAGAAGTGTCTTTGTGATTTCTCCCCTGTCCATTTTCTCCTGTGCTATTTTATCGCTTATTTTGAACAGGAGTAGGTTCTCAAGAAAGTTTAAATGGGACAAAGTGTAGTTTCTGACAATGTTTATCACTCATTTTTCACACTCTTAAGAAACGGATCTACTGGTGCACCTTATTTACTAGCATGCATCTCCTTCAAAAACAAGATACAGTTTTGGTGAATACTTTCCATATCCTCTAATAAATAGGAACTTCACATGAATGCTGATTTGAGCTCCAGGCTGTGGTTAAACGTTTAACTAGTGTAGCAAACTTATCAACAAACCTTTCCTTCCCCACCCTCCACCCTTCCCTTTTTACAATGAACAGATTTTTATCCGACTAGCATGTGACTTGGGGATTTTTACAAGCAGGTTTAGGAACTTGTCAAATATTTGGAAATTTGACTCTGAAAACAAAACAAAAAAAAAAAAAACCTCCACAACTTAAAAGCTCAGTATTTTACATAGTGTCTATGAAATGGGAAACATTTTGACTTGCTGAAGTACCTACAGGATTCTATTTTCTGGCCTAATTATCACTACTTAACTAGAAGTTAGCCTGATTCCTTTTTTTTAATACTCCAAGACACCCTTTATACTGGCCTAACTCCTTGAGGTACCAAATCAATGGAGCTGTAAGACACTCTTCGTTTCTAAACTCCTATAGTCTTTTGTCAAAAGGTGATAAGAATACTCATATTGGTTTTATTTCATCTTGGCATTTCAAGTCTGACTCCTTTCCTCCTCTGTTTCCAAGATGTTAGTGACATACTGTGGCAGTGATATCACTGTTGCTCACACATCAGTGAAGAAGCTCTCCTAGCAAGTGAGACAGTTGTGAGCTTGAGCAGCTGCTCAGGACTGTTCAGAGATATCAGGCAGCACGAACAGGATTGACTGTACAACACTGCAAGCGAGAACTTTGGTACAGCCAGGCCGCCAACTCTGACCACGTGTGCTAATGGCTCATAAAGGTGCCCTTTGAGGAAACAATTCGTGGGCTACAAGAAGCATTAAATGTGCTGGAGTAACAACCTGGTAAGTTAATATCCAGTAAAGAACTTCTGGTCACTTGGTCATTGTGTCGGGTGGCCCAGTTAGGACTTTTACCAAAAAAAGTTGCCATCCTTTTGGCTTGTGACTTTCCAAGTCATTTTGCTGTTTTAAGTCCCTAATTTAACGAAGCACTGATCTCTCTTTCTCTTAAAGTCTTTGACTGTGGAAATATTGTCCATGAGGTCTGGAAGACTTCTGGATCATTGTTGTGACATGTTTTAAACACATATAAACATTTAAAAAATCATACTAACTAATTTTTGTTGTTAAATATTACTTTAATACCTATTACCGTGTAGAGAGGAAAAGTTTAATCCAGAAACATTGAGAATTATGTTCACAGATATTCAAATCCAGGAGTAGCATTATGACACCCCATATTTTAGTCTCTTGCACATACCTAAATGTTACTTCAGCAAGAAGCTCTGTTCTCTGTGACATGTCAGAGTTTAACTCGCAGTTCAGTAAAACATTTCTGTTCTCAATGATACTTAAGCCTAAGTACAGACATGTCTGCAAACCCATTGTATTTGATGTCTGAGGTTAATGAGGTTAACAACAGGCTGAAATGTTGTCCTGAACTAGAGTTTGATATGGCAATATGTAACACAGTACATGTGTACACCAACGCTTCTATTTTTAAGTTTCCTCAGGAAATAGACAATGAAATTATTTAATACGCATTCTGCAGGAAATCTACTCTATTATGACTGTTCACAGTTAAGCCTAAATTTAGTTCTGCACTAGGTGTTGATTGAAATTTTGAGATAAGTAGGAGCACAGTCCATGACTATGTGCATCCAGCAAGACAGATTTATTAATTGAGGTGGCCAAATCACACTGTTGCCTGACAAAGGATATCAGAAAGCTTTTAGACTTAAAAATGAACAACTCCATAAAGCTGGAGTTTGTCATGGAAACATCATCACACCAACTAATTGGTGTTATTCGTTCACCCCATTAGAGTAATTATTTGTAATTGTTATTATTGTAGCATATGTCCAGCACTTTAGCAGTGCCTATTACTGGGAAGAGCTGGATCATTCATCACAGAAACGGAGAAATCGAGTTGAAAATGTCAAATCAGGCAGGCAGATGGAATTATCTCATGCGGCATTTCTCTTAAACAAATCTATGCTTTTTTTGATCTTGCTTCCTCATACAGGCGAACAGGGAAGCAAGCAAATGTTATCTCCTGGTTTCACAAGAAAAAGTCAGAAATACCTTAACCACCGAAAGACATCAGAAACACTTTGGTGGAGCCAACCTCCAGGAGTACGTTTCTGTGACACTGGAAAGTACCTTTGACCCAGCAAGGCATGTGAGCAAGGGACCTGTATCACTGACAAAGGTAGAAATAACCCTTCAGTCACCAGTGAGCAGAGAGTGAACCCACAGATAACCACTGTATGTACTCTACTTCTAGTACAAAAAAATAAGGGTATATACAGAAAATCTATCACCATTCTTCCTTTTAGAAACCCCAAGTCCTGCAGAATTGCTTTGGACTAAGAGGGAAGAAAAGGAGGGGATTCTTGTTCTAAGTATCAGGAAGATTTTTCTCTCCTTCCCTTAAAAGGTTCATAATTAATGAGGAAACTGAATCTAAAATTGTTCTTAAAAATTGATCATATCAACCGTGTATTTCCATTGATGATTTCCTGTGCATTGATAATGTGATTCAGATTAATATGATTTAAGAGTCAGAATTAAAAAATATCCAAATCTGCAATTGTTTTATCTCTATTTGTAGAAGGAACCTGAGGTCCATTGAAACTTTGTTCATAACTACCCCACGGTTATGAAAAAATGCTCCTTCATTTTTACATTCATTTGCTTACAGTTGGTTTTATAATATCCTTTAAAAAAATTGATGTTACACCCATCTGCATGCGCTTAAGCTCAGTCTGCTAAAATGTACTGCTGGAGCTCATGACAAAAGCTACAATTGTTTGTCTGCACAATACAAAAGGAAATAAAATGAAGGGTTCAGAATGGACTGTTGCAAATCAAGACTTCAAAATCTCCGTTAAACTGCTTTTTGTTCAGTATCTTTTATTACAAGAAGAGACACTTATCACAGATATTTGGGGTATTTGGCAGCAAAACCTTAATACTGAATGTTCAGATGATGACGAAGCAGCATTATTGTCTTTCTGGGCCACTAAAGTGGGAGTTTCCATTTACATCAATTTTTTAAAATGGGGGAGTTTGGGTGTTTTTCGACAAAGATCTCGAACAGATAAGTTAAACTTATTAGTCTAAATGTGACAGTTAATATGCTGATGTTAAGAACGTACTTAAAGCTAAGAGCTCCTGGCTAGGCATTTTGACTCATTAAAGGAGAAATAAATGTCAAAGTGAAGAAGGTAAAATTGTAATACAAAATCTATTAATATAATAAAGCATGCTGAAGATATTGCCTGTTATTTGCTACTATAGAGGTTGATATACATTTCTGTAATTCATATAATGGTTATCTATAAGAAAATATTCTGTTCTCTTTCTTACACTGAAGGAATTTTATATAAAATAGATAGAAAATTGGTCCTTTATTGTTTCAATCCTAAAATCAGTGTCCAGTGAATAGTAATTCATGTAGTCCCTTGATATGACACCATATGTCCAAGCAACTTGTGGGAAATAAAGGAAAGAGCTTTTTAAAGGCTGCAGAGAAGTGACAGCCTTGAAAAATCTAATTAAAGTATGTTTTAAAATTTGTGTTCCTTAGGATCTTTCATTAAGAAACAAGCTCAATGTAAAATAAAATAGACCAAGAGGATCTTGATGTCACTGCAGGGGCAGTAGTCAGAGTGTTGATTGTATATTGCTTAAGTGACGTGGATTTGATATGGTTTGGCAAACAAAAACGTTGTCTTACTACTAGTCATTTTTAGCATCTGGATTTGCATATATGTATTATATCTGTTATATTAATTATATCTATTTTCACAGGTATAGACAGACAAACCCTAGTCTTGTGGCACCCATGAATAGCTCCAGGGAGCCTGTGCAGCTGTGTTTTGATCAGCAGAAAGGTTTCCTGGCATCCGAGAACTGAAATCACCTTTTGAGTATGACAAGTGCATCTAAGTATCTAGCAAGTGAAAATCAAGGGTTTCTCTAAGGAAGGAGTAAGAACACCTACCACAAAAAATTAAAAGTAAAATAACCTTTAATAATCGCAACAATGCAAACCCCGTTCTGTGTGTTGCTCTCAGCTGGCATTTAGCCATCCATCATTTGCTGGCTCATAAAGCTCATTCGTGCTCTTCCCTCCTCTCCCGTTTCCAGGAGCTGTTGGCCTCTTTTCACCACGCCTTTCCCATAGGCACATACAACTGGGACCCAAACTCTCTTTTGTCTTTTCCTCGGGAACTCTGCTTCTTAACACATGGGGAAAGGGGGAGTTCTGTGAGCAGCTTTCTTTCTTCTTCATTGTGAAATGCCACACACTTACAAACCCTGTCGATAGACACTTGGAAGGTATCTAAGATGTTAGACAAGGAAACAGGTATAATCCAGAGGAAAACTGACCTTAACTGAATGGGGTCAAAATGCTTCAACCACCTCTTTCATTTGAAACTCCTCATTTACAGACTCAAGACGTCTTTCATTGTAGATTAGGGTTGACAAATACATGTGGGATCTGTGTTAGGCCCACCATTAAGAAGTGTTAAGGGAACTCCCCGGTCTGACCATTGAGAGGCTCGGTCTGACCATTGAGAGGCTCTCGGCAGCCGCACTCCCCAGGCCAGGGACTGTCACTCCTAGCACGAAGCCCCTTCCCCCGGCGGGTCCCGCTTGGCTCCCCACACCCCTCACTCACCCAGTCTGACAGGGTTTCTTACCGGCTCGACCCCGGGTTTCCCACTGCAGTCTCAGATGTCTGATTCCATAAAACCATTTGTTCACCATTTATTCACGGTGCAGTAACACGCAAGCAGCCCGAGCTGGTGCCTCCGAGGAGGACCCTCAGCCAAGGAACCCCTGCGCTTTTATACCTTTGGCACCCTCACAGTGTCCCCCGAGCGTCTCGCTCTTCCTGTCGAGTCTTCGGCTCCTGCCCCCCTCCCCGTGTCCCTCCACCTCGCTGGCATCGCCCGGCTTCATCTCCTTTGTTATCCAAAAGGTCAGCAATTCGCGGCCCCTGCTGTGTCTCTCGGTGTCCCTTCACCTGGCTGGCGTCACGCCCCTTTGTGCCTTTTGTTATCCCAAAGCTGGCAGTTCTCGGCCTCTTGTCTCGGGCTCCCCCAGAGCTCAATCTGCATTTCACTCTGCATCTCAACAAGCCCGGCTACCTGGAGGAGAAATATTGCTCAACAGTACTTCAACAATATAGGGTGAATTCCGTGACTCACCAAACTCTTTGTGGGGAACACGCAACAATTTCTCACCTCAAAGAGCTGTAACGCCCAAATTGTTGAGAGCACAAACATTTATTTTCAGAAATAGTTGTTTGGGTATTCCCCAGGTATTAGCACCTAACAGTTGAGTTAAAGCTCCAACATCCTAATTCCCAGCTCTAATTGTAAGATTAATTAAGCTCCTGAGGAAACATAAAAAAGTACTGAACTCTAAATTATGTGTCTAATAATTTGAATTTTCATCTGGGTGTTTAGAAATTTAAGGCTGTTCTTAGAAACATTCAAAGGCTGTAAGACACCAAAGGCTTTTGAACAAAATAGTGGTGGTCATTTCCAGACTTGGGCAGATACTTCTTGAGCTTCCTGGTGCTGCTATCCCAAGCCGTTTTTGCTGAGTAGGCTAAGAAAGGAAATTTACCAAAATACTTGATGAAATTTTATATAGACTGTATTCCAATCATTTGTCTGTTTCATTATTCACCTCTTTTAACTACATTGTTTGTTTGTATGGAAACCCCTTCTAATGAGAATTCTTTGACCCACAAAAACATTAGCTAATCAACAGAGTTTGGAGCTTTCAAGTACTTATCAGTGTTTCTGTTTTGATCCTTTAAACAGCATCTTTCTTGCTGTCCAAACCCACAGATGGCACAGGCCTGACTCTCTCTTCACTAAGGATGTTTTACATCACACCAGCAGTAAAAAGGGACCTGCAAAGAGTGTTGATGTAATTAGAAGCCCTTTAATATCCTTGTACACTATTGCAGTAACGGAGAGGAATCTTAAACCTGTATCCTTATCCCTTCTGTTTCTTTGCTGGGTAGTGCTTCAGCTGGGGCTGCTGTGGATTGGGAACCGGGAATTCTTCCTCTCCTGTTCCTGAACTGCTGAAGAACAGCTACACCAACACACTCAGCACAAGCAGGTTTATTCACATTTGTCTTAGGTTAACACTTTCCTTTATTTAACTGTCTCTGATCTGACTATATCTGATCATTCCTTCATCTCATTTTCACTTAACCTTTTGCCCTCTACACAATCTAAGCATCCTACCGGATATCTCCCAGGGGACCTTCTTTCCCCTCCTCTCCCCCTTCCTCCATTCTTTCTCCAATTTAGGTGCTTTATGCCATTCCTGGTAATTTACCTGATTACATGGAAGGAGTTGTAGATCTTTTTATAATTGCTGTTTTACTTAAAACATTGATTCTTTAGCTCCTCTCTGTTTTCAGGTCATCACACCTCACTGGAGCTTTCTCTGGCTTAATGAGCGACTCTAAAACCATAGAAAATACCACGCGATGGGGGTCATTGTATGTTCTTATGTTTGAAAGCCACTCCATAGCATCCACAAGAAGATTCTTGGCACCTGCCTAGTTAAACGGAATGTCCAATGTTATCTCTCCAGGCAAGTAAGATTCTGGCAATCACTGCAGTCCTATTTCACTCGTTCTCAGTCTTTTTGACACCAACACATTAATTCTCCCAAGCTCCTTTGGCAGCTGTAAGAAGTTCTCCTTTTTTTTTTCTTTCTTTTTTTCTTTTGATATAATTGATAATATTGAGTATTTCTTTTAACCTTTTACTGCCGTTGCTGGGCTAGGTGATAGCTTCTGTGTTCAGATGTTAATCTCCATTACGCAACAGCACATCTTCCAATCACCTGCTCATTACGGAGCTCATTTGTAAAATGCTGCTGTTTAATTCACAACTGCCTAGGAAGCTCCACCTAGAATTAGCCCTACAACACATAATGTCATTCTCCCAACACTCCCACTGTCAAAGGTTACATAAAGCAAATTGCTTTATATAGAAACTCCTTCTAATTTAACACAAGCAATGGCAGCCCTTGGACAAAATTTGGCTGTATAGGTTCATATGATAGAAAGAAATACATTCGGGAAAAGGTGCAAATAATACAGATTCTCTGGTTCAATGCAGGATATGACCCAGCTGAAAGGTACTAGTAAAAAATGTCATCATTTTCTTCACTTCCAATTTCTCAGAAAAAAAAAAAAAAGGCTGTCTGAGGAGACACAAATATATAAAAACAAGAAGACCTCCCAGGCTGACTTGAAATATGTTCAAATTACACATCTACTCCCTGCTCCCTAGAACCCAGTAAATATTTCTTTGGTCCTACAAAGTATTTCAGTCTGAACCCAGGAAACCTCAGACTGACCTTGAAAATAAGATTCCTTGATTTTCAAAGTAAATGTCTTGGCCACATTACTGGAGGAGTTGCACTTTTCTGATTGAATGTATAAACTTGTCTCTTTTGGCAAACAGGGTAGATTATACTGCAGGGAACTGGTTGTTTTCCCAATTAACTGACTACAGGCATTTTAAACTCTCTTTCTCAACTTTTACACCTCAGTACAATGCTGGTGGCAAGGTTAAAATATCTGGTTTGGGCCATTAGGGGCAGGGTTAAGCCTGTGAAAAGCAACAGAGCCTATCTTACTGGAGATACAGTGACCTACATCGCTGAGCATTCAGAGCATATCTCTACAGAGATTTTATTCTGTCTTCTCCTCAGGTTGTACTGGATGGTTTGATGCTGTAGCATCCTTCCAGTTTACCTTGAATCACATTTGAGATTTTAGATTGTCTGGATTTGATTAGCTTTATCAGTTTATTTTCTTCTGATGTTTTTCTCCTCTGCCAGCTGCATTAACTCTTCTTTCACCCAAGACTCACTCCGCGGTGGGAGTAATGAAAATACTCTTTTGAAGCAGTCTTCAACATCATCTTTTGACAACATCTGACTTATATTCAGGTATAAATTTCCCAGGTCTGGTTATCAGTTCTCTGTAGAAAAGTAGAAGCGCGTGTTCCACATGGAGTGGAAGGCAAGAAAGGTCTCAAATTCTTCTTCTGATGACTGGTCAATGTCTATCAACTGCTGCTGAAAATCACTGTGACTGCAGCCTTCCTGTGCATATCATAGGTGCTTTCAGAACCCTAGGACATAACTTCCTTCTGTCCAAGAGTCTTGTTTAAAACAGACCAAAATAATGAAGATGGACATTTTGATTGGCATCTACCGTATTAATTGAGTTAAACCTGACTTTAATTCTAACAAAAAAGCAAATGCAGGATTAGGTGTTAAGTAAAATAAGGTGATGCTTTTTCAAAACGAGCCTTTCCAGTTTTTGCTTCAGCTTGAGTTTCTCACCTGGGGCCAACCAGAAGTGCTGAAATGCTGTCAGCTCGTGTTTCATGGAGGCTTCTGGTCCACAGCACCAGTGCAGACATCCCACCACCCAAACTATGGCCCTTGCACCCTTTTGCTCTCCTGCTGGCTCCTGTGTGTGCTCAGGGTTTCATTAGGTTGCAAGTTGTAGCCACATGGTGCAGATTTAAGAGCTCCATGGGGCTCAGGTAATATCCATACATCTGAGAAGGACAATACTGCTCTCCAAACAGAATGAACCTTTGAACTCTGTTAGGTTTTTGGTATGACATTAAGCCTCAGATTTATAAAACCAAGCCAGAACAAAAGCGTACTGACTTTCATTCTGTGTTCTGATTTTGCTCTAAATTGTCAGCAAAGCAGACCTTCTGCCTATAAACAGATGGCTCACAATTCTGTGGGATTTTCCCACATTTGATGAACACACATCAAGTCCATTTACATGAGCATGGAAAATATTAAAATGACTACCAGGGCTGCATAGTGTAAGACACCTGGAGCACATTGCTGCCAGCAAGCTTCTGAGGTGGGGATATTCTGGCACACAGTCACAGGTCTGGGGACTGGGCCATTCTTGACTCAGGTTATTGCATCTTTTGACACCTAAAGACATGTTGACCTCTGACCCAGAAACATCTGCAACGTCAAACTATAAAAACAGGAATGGAAATGTAGCCTTTTTTCCCCTTACTGTTATTTTTATTTCCTATTGAAAAGGGTTTTAAAAGGCCTATGAAATGTAAAATTGCTTTTTTGCCATAGTTGCAAGACTCATTTCAATTTTTATCTGAGATGCACTTGTAGCAAATTTCCAGAGTTGAAAATCTAATACAATAAGCCCTCTCTGAGGACCAGAGTCTGAAGCCCTGAACACAGCACAGCCTGCATCTCTGGGTGCTTCAGGCAAGAGGGGTGGGGGCTGTCACAGTGATCAGCCTTGTCCACACTCCCTCCATTACCCCCACTTTTCCCCATCACTTTATATTGCCTGCAAAGTTCTTGAATATTCTGCTTTTCCATCCTGAAGTAGCTCGGGTTGATTTCAACTCACCAAGCCCTAACTTTTGCTTCTTATGTGCAGGCAAAATTGATAAGAATCTAGGCCATTACTGCTGCTCCCCTGGCATGTGACTGTAGTTTCTTATATTGTATGCTAATAGCGTGCTTTCACCTTTCTTCTCACTCCTGCAACTTATATGGACAGATTTTATTTCTTTTTACTTAATTTGGCCTAGTAACTACTGCCTGAAAAAACCGAACTGGGGCCTTTCTGTGTGTCAGTGTTCCCTCCTGTAGAATGAATTTGTGTGGTTTGTAGTAAAATGTGACTATCTTTGGAAGAATGGCACTGGAGAAATCCCCAGAATTATTGTAGTCATTTTTTGTTTCATTTAATATGAGGCAAAATAGTAATATACTGTGTTGATAGATAGGTTATTGCTGTGCTTGAGTTGGCCAAAATTAACACATTTCCCATTGGGGGGGTGGGGGGTGGGGAGTGGGGGAGAAAAAAAAGAAGGTGCAATAACCAACCAACCAAAAAACTTTGGAAAAGTTTCTCTTTTCTGAGTACAGGCATTTTATGTTAGAGCCTTAGAGCTGATTCTGTCTCTTCCAAGTTATAAACCCTTATGGATGTACCATAAAGATGTCCACCTAATGCAGAGAAAAGCAGATTAATTGATCACAGTAATATATTCTTATCCACTGAATAAGAGCATTCCACACATTGTTTCTTGTTTTGTTTCTGGCTTGTAAATCTTCATTGTGGAATACAAATGAAAATGACCCAAATATGTATTATTTATGAATAGGACTCTCAGATATTATGCTTTAGATTGATTGTATTAGACAGGATATAACAGAAGCACAATAAGTCAATGAAAAATAAAAAGCAGCAAAAATGTTTCATGCTAAAAATGTAGTTCTAGTGACACCTCTTATATAAAGGACATTTCCAACACATTGACATTTATATTTATCATGGCTGTGCATGTGATTTACAGTTGTCTAAGGTACTGAATATCAGGAATATCCATGCACATACACACCCCTTTGAATGATGGCAAGTCATAGACTGCTGCATTGCCCCTTAGACAGCAAGCTTTTCCTCCCCTTTTTATTTTTCTTTTCTAGCTTCAGGGACGCAGAGGAAGCAGTAGATCAATAGGGTGTCTTGACTGAAGTTGCCTGCAGCACTTCCATTTCTCAGACTGGACACTGATGCTAACTATCAATAGCAATAAGAGGCTGTCTCAGACAGAATTAAGGCTCCTTCTTCTGCATGGCTGTCTGGTGCTTACTGATAAACATCTTGTGCACAGGATTGCAACAAATAAACCATTTCAAGTGTGCAAACTAGCCACTGTCATTCTTCCTATTGATACTTGCTGCGGGCTGACAGGACTGATAGTTATTTTCATACAGCTGATAACATGTTAGATAAGGGTACAGATGGATAATAGTACAAAGGCACAGTGCTATAAAGTATAGAAACATCATTGATGAAATTCTCTCTGCTTCTGTAGAAACCCTGAGACAACAAAAGACGAAAATATTGACTTACACTCAAACTACTTAAGAGAAGCTACAGCTAAATTTAACTATTTATTAACCTCTGGTTTTTAGGTAATGTTAAAGATATCCTGCCAAGCTATTTTATTCAGGTGTTACTCATTTTTACCACTCCCGGATTTGCAAGTTTATTCTGGAAATAAAAGTCAACAGGAGCTGGATGCAGCTATGATATAGATGGGGAGGTGTTGGGCAGCATCACGGTCACTACACGTTTGGCCTGAGCTGTACACCACAGTAGCAGTTGCTAATTTTGGAATAACTGAGCCACTTTAGCCTCCCTCCCTGCAAACAATTGATTTCTCCACTGATCTATAGCTCTGTAGTGCATTCCTGGTTTTCAGCCTGAATAAGGATGAAGAATCAGGTTCTCACTCACCCACGTGAAATCACCATTAAAATACCTTGGCCCAGATCTTCCTGGTGGTAAGTCGTGTTACAACCCTGCTTGAGTCAGATATCCAGTGGAGTTCTACCAATTTGCATCAAATGAAGAGCTCACATGCTAATTGGGGTTTATTTTTCTTTTAATTTTGGTTTAACTGACGAGGGTGGGGGAAGTGATTCAGATGCTCTGCTGTAAAATCAACAGAGCCTTATTTCATATCCTCCCTCTGTGGAGCTCTAACCATTTACAGGAGCAAACAATTTGGCTCTGAGACATCTCCAGCTTTATATGAAGTGGGCTTTTCAGATTAGGGGCTCGTTTTCAGAGGGAAATTTTAGTGGTACATTTTGAGTTTCAGACTACCCCAAACAAAATGCTTAAATAACATTGTTTTCTTTTATAATATTTTTATGTGAAATCTGGCAAAGGCTGATGGGTTTTATAGGATGAGACTATTCTGAAGATAGTTCTGTTGTTGCTGAATGTTTAAATTAGGATGGTTGATGAGAAAATAAACCAGAGCTTCCCAGACTTTAGGGATACCAGTTATGAGTAGCCCTATTAAAAATATTTGTGTAAGAAGATTCCTGAATATGTGTCTATGAATACACGTATTGACTTTGAAAGAAGTGAAATAAAATGTTAACTGGAATTTAATATAGGAGGAGAAGAAAGAACCAAAAAGAACCACACTACAACGTGTAGACTAATCACTTAGAAATATTTTCTGTTTCTGTACCACGTGCTGCAGTCAGACTTGCCCACCATACCAGACCAGTTTGGGGGTGGAATAGTTAATGTGTGTCAACTGCTCAGAATCACTGCTGTTATTAATTGTCCTCCAGTACTGAACATGTACATTTTACATTAATATGCTGACTAGAGAGACAGAGCATGCAGTTTCTAGCTAGGGAAGCTGGAATTTCAGAAATAGCTTGGCTCTTCACTTTGATTACTTTCTGGCTGGAGACTTGGAGTCAAGCTAATTCATTTTGTAAACATTGCTGGTCATTCATGTCCAGTACATGGCATGAATCAGCGCCGCACAGGCAGACGGGTGCAAGTTCAAAAGTCCACATTAAAATTTCTGTTTCACCACACGTGGTATAGTCCATGCACAAAGTAAGAAGGATCATATGTGTGCTCATGCAAAATTCCCGCACCCCCCAAAAAAGTGGAAGGTTTCTTTAAGAGAGGTGAAACGACAAGGGTCCTCACTATTTGCTGATGAGCAATCCACCCCTTGCACCCTAACAGTCAGCCTTCAACAAATATTTATACAGCTCAGTGATACAGCTATAGCTGCAAGATTTCAGCACAAATATTAGGCCACAACCTCAGCTAGTCTAAATTGGCCTCAGTGGCATTACAGTGATTTACAATAGTGGAGCTTCTCCCTCCTTTTATTTTTTCCCTCTGTGCCTCTGACACAATATGCTCTACGTGCTTCTTTCAGTTGAAGAGTGGATTCCTTTTAAAGTAAAAAATAATTTCAAACCAAGCTCTTCATCCTACTAAAGTTTCCCCCCAGTTTTAAGAGAGGCTCAGCAAAAAAGGAGGATGTGTTAGAAAGGTGACAGTGAGTTTTCTGTAGCACAGCAGCATCAGCTGAGTTGGGGTGCTAAGGCAGAAAGCCATTTAAAAAGAGAGTAATTGACTCTTTTGTTAAAAAAAAAAAAGATTACATATATATATGCACAAACAAGCATAAACCCTGGTTTTACTGCTCCCCCTGAAGAACTCCATTGTGTGTGTTAGTTTAACTGCACTTATGCAGAGATATAATTACACAGTTGTGTATTGTAATATTTGTTTCTTAATGTCGCCAAAACAGAATTCTTAAAAAATATATGAAGTCTTAATTTTCTCCCCAGTTTTACAAAATAGAAAACATTAGTAAAGTAATATTTTTTTTTCCAGGGTGACTTGAAGCTGGAGGCAGAGAAATGGATGACATTACATATTTTCTACACAAACATAGGAATTAATTTAAATTATTCCCCTAAATCAAAATAACTAGACTTTTTGGCAGCCTTTGAAGTTTAATGAATGTTTATTCTTGCCATCAAGTATAGGTTTTGGGACACCCTGCAGGACGACTGAAACAAGATGATCTAAAGCTATTCATATGAAATAACCCAAAGCCAAGATGATGGTATTAAATTTATGAAGAAAATGCAGGTATTTAAAAGTCACTGATATTTTGTTTTACAAATTCTAAGTTAAAGATGCAGAGTTGTCCCCACTATGCTGTCAATGTCTATAGCTTAGGGTTTATACATTAACTACAGTTCTGGTGACTTCAAAAGTAGACTTGATATAGAACAGGTCTCTTCTGTAGCTTGTGTGCTCTCCTAGGGCTGGTTTGCCCTCTTTTAGGGACACAGAAAAGGTAGTTTTGCTCTTAACTTTCAGAATACATTTGAAATTCCTTTCAAATATCTGTTATCAAAGTGGACAACAAGTACCTATTACTTACAGACGTTTCAATGTGGGTTTTCTGTAGAAGAAAATTAAATCAGGTCATGAAATGTAATAAACCAGCCATAGGACTTCCAAAGACATACTATTTCTTCCATGGGTAATACTTTTTGAAGTGCACCACTGAAATGCTGCATAAATGTAAAATCTGGTTTGCCTCTGATGGCTGTGATTGATTAAAACAGCAAGTAATGTTCTTGGAGATACTTGTCTTCTGATAATTCAGCCATACATTCTCCAATTTTATTTTTTTTTTCTGAAGGGCCATTTTCACATGCACAAAAATCCTTGAAAACTAGATATTTTTTATATCTAAAATTCACAGCATGTCTTGCTGTTAAATTGCCACCTTAGAGGCCTTTTTTAAATTTCATTGAAAATGCATATTAAATCAAAGTGATAGACACATGTAATGTAAAATGTCTGTCAACAATTAGAATCCCATTTGGAAGTTTGTAAAGCATAACAATTTAAAATGAATTTAAATTGAGAAGGAAAGTTTTCAGATTGAGCAGGAGAGTTTTAGCCTGCAGTATTGCAATTTTGTTCAGAACAAATCCAGATTTTTTTGCCCTTTTCCAAATGAAAGAGAAATAAAAGAGCCAGAGCTTCTAATGTAATTAGTTCACTATCATGTGTCAGTCAAGCAATTTTGTTCTTTTGACAATAAAGTCCGAATTATATTGATTATTTTATCTTGAACGATATAATAAAACATCAAGTATACAAATAACACTGTTCCATGTAAAATCATGTTGCCTTGTTATGGAATGGTAGAATAGCCCAGGCTGGAAAAGACCTCAGAAGATGATCTGATCCAACCTTTCCATTTCAGGGAAGCTCGAACACATTGCAGCTGAGCCCCCTGACACATTTGTGCTCTCTCTACTGAAAAGTGCAACTGCTTTTATTTAGATAGACTAAATCCCTATCCAGTAACATCCACATGGTCTGAAAAAAGAAAAATCCTTTAAGGGAAGCTTAATAAAATATCTTTTGTATTCTTCTAAGGTTTTACAAGCTTTACCCACAAACCTCCTGGATATCCTGAAACCACGAGATCCACAGGCAAGCAGGACCAGTGGCACCAAGGCAGTTTTGGCCCTTGGCTGTGTGGCTGCACCACTGAAGATTTCCCTAAACAGGAACTGGGATTGGCAATTAAAAGGGTACAAAATTTGGGATGACACCTGGATTTTCCAAAAATCTTGGGCCTAGCAAAATCCGGGGTTGGAAGAGGGTTTATGGCTAATATTTATGGAATGCAATGTAAACATCTACAATATGGTTTGTCATAAAGAGAAAGTATTTTCTATTAAGTTCAAATTTTGTAGCTTTTCTTTTTTTTAGTTTTATAACATAAGTCTTCCACAATGTCAGCTTTCTACACTGAAATTAGTATAATCTTGTCTATATATGTCAAAGGTTCAAGCACAGAATGTTATATTCTCTGTAGTGAGAGAATCTGCTCCTTTAAGCAGATACACTTCTAGGACTGATATCTTTGTGTGTAATTCCTCCAGATTAAATTCTGGCTGTTTCTAGACATTCCAATTATCATTTGATTGATTTTATGAGAATGACAATAAAGAAGCAGAATAATAAGAAATGCAAAGCATATTCTACAGTTTATTTCTGAAAGGACTGTCAATCCCATGAAACTTTGCACAGTGTGCTACTGGTTACAATTATTGCAGAAAAAGATGGTATGATGTTACAAAAAAAAAAAAAGGCAAATTACCAGTATCCGGGTTTGTCTTTAGTTATTTAGTATATTTATTGTCTTTGGGTAATCTCCTTGAAGAGCCGAGATTACCCATGATTAGCAGACTTGAACAGGTGGTTTAAGGAGCTGCACTCCTAACATGTCGTAGTTGTTTTGCTTCCCAAAGCAGTGAGCGCTTTCCCAGTCACCAGCAAGCAATTCCTGCAGGCTTCCCTGAATGTGGCAACCAGCACCCGTTCCAGGATTTGGTTGCTCTAGGCAAAACTTTGAAGGCAGGCCCCTCGCAGGGCACCGCCGCTCGCCCAGGAACGTGTTGCTGGACATTCCGCAGCCGGGGCCGCTGGTGGCAGCGCTGCCCCAGGGGCAGATGCACCTTTCTCTCCCCCAGCCGGCTCACGGCCAGCTCGCCTGTACCTTTGCACTGAGTTCACCTCATTGCTCCTGCTGAGTGCGACCCACCGCTGCACACAGGCAGGTCTTGTTCCACTTCAGAGCCCTCTGCGAGCAGGGCTGCCTGAAATTGAATTTTGCTGTGTGAAAATTCTAGGAGTGAAATAAAGAGAAAGTGAACGATCCTGTTTGAACAGAGTGAGTGCAGCAATGTTACTGTGCTGCGAGACTGTATGTACGGGGTTGGAGAGGACAGTACTGAAGTTGGAGGAGGGAATAAAACATATTTATCCTTTCTTTAATTCCACTTAATTCAGTACATTTCTAATGCGTTTGGCTCTATGTTTTCATTAAATTGTCGTTCTTGTGTATTATAGCGTTGCTGTTGTGCAGCATGAAAATGGAAGCTGCTGCAACAGCAAAAGAAACCAGATTGAGTAAACTTGAGAAACAGAACAAGTGACTTCATCCTTAAAATGTATGGGAGTACAAGGGTATGCGACTGTCAACTAAACATATTACCAAGAGAGTTCTTACTGAGAGGTATGGGATTTACATGCTAATCATTGTCACTGGTGCCTTCTCTAAATCTTTTCTCTATGTAACAGTTGTTTACACTGGTCTGAAGTTAGTAATGGGCCTGATCTGGCACACTCACACAAATACCGCTCCTCTCAGAAACCAGTTTGTATAGACTGGGGGCTTAGACGCATATTTTATTTGCAAACAGCTGGAACAGTTTAAGAAGTTACCGTACCACGCATTGTTGTCCCATGCAGGAGATTTCCATCCGTGGCTGACGAGGATGTCATGCGAACGTTTCTCCCAATGCTCCTGCAGTAAGGACAGCCTGGGAGAGCCCCCTCCACCGTGCCAATTGCCTCTGCTCAGCTGGTGGGGCAGAGACTTCCAGGCACGGGGATCAGAAATGTGTTCCATCCTCACAGTTACCCCGGCTCCACATTTGCTCAGGTGCAGTACTAGACTGAAACACTGCTCATGCTGTGCTTCCTGCACAAGTATGAATGACAGCAGTCATGTGTAGGATTGGGCACTGACATTGCAAACTTCTGAGGACAGGAAAAGTGGCTTTTCATGGTCTCAGAAGTGAGTGTATGAGGTATCCCTCATGTATCCTTTACAAATGGAAGTAGAATCAGCACTGGTGTTTAATTAAAAGTATTCCTAAATGTACCATGTTGTCTTATACTCAAGTACAATTCTTCCAGTTTTGCTTTGCCTCTTGCAAGATGTATGTAATGATTGAATTGTTGAACCATTACAAACTGGGGCTACCTTTGTCTTTGCATGTAGGATTTTGCACCAAATGCCTTTAGTATTATCTAAAACTTACTCAAGCTTTAAATTCTAATACAGGCAGTACTTCTAGAGTGTCAGTGGTTAGGAGCAAGCTCAGATGAGCTTAAAGATTGTGTACAGTCCTGGGGAGAGCCAGCTAGTCTTCAGAAAGCTGCTTATAACATGCAAATAGATGTGTTCTGTGGCCTTGGACACTCTGTTTGAGAGGGAATTTGAAGTTCTGTGAAGAAGGACCGAAATACAGATTACATAACTCAGGCTGAGATTCAAGAGATAGTTTGTACAGCCAGGATGAAAGTCCAAGCCTACTATATAAAGCACGTGAAGGATGGAAACAATTTTTCTAACCCCAAATCTGGTTTCTGGATTTCTGAGGAAGGGTCTTTTAAGTCTCTTTCTGAGGATTGTTCTTTGAATCCTGTTACTTGAGCTTTTCTTACATAAGGAAAGGAAACCGCGAGTCTCATTTTCTAGGTGGTAGCTGTGTGATCTTGGGTTTATGAAGCAGTAGTTTTCAAGGCTCTTTCTGGGTCACTGCTGTAGTATCTGCTGATAGTTCAGCAGAGCAGGCTGGCAGCTCAGCACTCAACCCTTTCCTCTCTTTTCTGCTGTGGAATTATTCTAAGAAATCAGAAACTCCTGGAGTTACCTTTTGAGGTAGGTAATGGCTATTGTTGCCATCTGAACATTATATGATCGCTAATGGGAAGAAAAGAAAACTGCAAAAATGTGGCTGGGGGATCAGATTGCTCTGTGAGGAAATGGGCTCCCCACAGGACCCAGGCAGTGCATGTGCAAGCCTGTGAGGGTGCGTATTTGCACTCAAGAGAGAGCTGTACTGCACAGTGCCATTGCAGACCAGTGCTCCTAGCAGGCTGGCTCAAACTGGGGGCAAAAGGTGGATGGGGAGGACTCTGCTTAGCTCAGGCATGGAAAGCAGAACATTATTCATGAGGCATTTACTTTATTGCAACTAGCGGCTGCCAGGCCAGCGTCTTGTGTTGATGCAGAGAGCATGACAATTTTCACGTTGTAAACACCATGCATTAATCAGGGCACCTCAATATTATGCAAACAAAATGCATGTACTTACAAATGCTTCCACTGTATTCGAATCAAAAATATGTCATGAAAAAGAGAGGGGTTGTCAGGTTCATTTCATTAGGCAAGAAATTTGGGACTCTACAGGCAACATTTCCCCTGGGGCTTGAAGCATGTTTATTCTTTAATCGCTACGTATTCTCCAGATTAAAATGAAACCTTAAAATGTAAATAAAAATGCACACTCCGTAAATCTGATTTGACAGTAAAAATCTTTTCGTGCCAACAACAGTTCTTACTGTGTTAGACCACTACCTTGTAGAAAATCATCTGTGGCTTCTATTTCAGAGAAAATTATCCTGTGAAATTTTGGCCTTGTATTTGCATTTGGACAGACTGTAGAACTTTTGTGTAATTTTGATTCAAAGGTAAGCAAATCCTAAGGGAACCCTTTTTTAAAAACAGATATTTTTCCTTAAATATCCTGGAAAATACATCCCTTGGTCCTACTCCTTCATTTGCTTTTTATTGGCTCCCACCTCCATATTTTAAACTCCTTTAAATAGTTATTTGACAAAGAAATGATAACTATGATATTTTATTAATAATCAACACTAAGACTCTCATAACTAGATGCCCAGATGCACAGCGATTGAGACTGTGAAGTTTTCATACTGCATAAAGGCACTTTTCTTAAAGCAAGATGTTTAGAGGGAATCTTGACTGACATAGCTACTTATAGCTCATCATCCAATATCAGATGTATTTTTTCCCTGACTCTTCTTTTGACATGTACATATTTCAGTGTCTCTTTTATTTTCCCCCTTGTCCTATCCAGAGTTCCTTCTGTAATGAGAGACATCACAATATGTCTTTAGAAGATGTCTTTGTAGCCCAGAATTGGTTTTAATTTTTATTTTATCTAGGGCTGGAGAAATCTCTGTCACTTCATTTCTAAACTTCTGGTTTTCCAGTGGAGCCACATGGTGGCTTTATATGGCTCTGATACACTAGGATATTAAAAAAAAAAATTAAACTGGGATGCAAAGGCATGTGGCTTGCAGAGAAAGCTTCCCCTGTGGCACCAAATAAAATTCTTGGTTCTCTATAGAACTAATAGACTCATTCTGTCCATACCTGATGACCACTGTGTAACAAATTAATGGGAAAGTTTTCTGACCTAAACAGCCTACCTGAAATACCATCTAATTTATTTTTTAACCTAAAAAAGATACATAAAAGATAGAGTGATACCTTGAGATCAATAGTAATGTTGAAGTCGACAATCAAGACATTTTCTCGAGTGTATGGCATTTAATTTTAAAGAAAACCAACTTATTTTTTAACATGGGAAAAATACATTCTAATATAAAAAATATACAACAAATAGAGGAAATAACAATAGACTTTAGGGTGTGAGACTAGTTGTAATTACCAGCACTCTCTAGTCATGTAAAAGTGTATGGAAAGCTTTTGCAGTGCTGCATATTTATCTTTCTGTATGTTGTTTTCCTGCCTTGTGGGCTGTACATACAGAATAGTTGCCTATACACTGATGCAGGATATTTTTTTGTTCCTTGGGTTTTAACTCTCTTGCCCGAGTAAGAGAGTTTTCCATCCAGCTTGTTTACTTCATGATTTATGTCTAAATTGACAGAGTCCTTCCGAGGCATTCGTGTTAAATTTGAAACAAACATATTTAATGCTCGTGTTGTAATAAAACAGCTAAAAGAGCAGATTAAAAAGATATGCACAGAGGGGTCTGATTGATTGAGGGATTGATTTTACTACTTTTCCCGTAGGTGGGTAGTGATGGCTGTAAATCTCTTGATAATCATTTCAGAAGCACCTTCATCAATAAACTCAAAAGGGACAGCTAGGTGTAAAAATTTGCCGACCATCAGGTCAAACAAAAGGCAGCAAATGTGTGAAGAAAGAAATGAATTAAATAATCCCACCTTTGCTGGTTATGGCATTAGTCATTTTTATCTCGGGGGCGGAGGAGTCTCCATCACTGAGATTCTCTAGGATTTAGGGGAGAGAGAGGGAGAGGTTCTTTCCCTCTTTTTTTTTTTTTCTTTTTCCTTTGGCTCAACCCGTATTGCTTACGATTCAATTATGCGGCTAAAAGCTTGTGTTTGTGAGCAATGATCAATTATTAGTTGTCAGTAATAATGGAGAAGGATTCAATTCTGGTCCCCCCTCCCCTCTTTTTTTTTTTCCCTTTCCTTTCCCCCTGGAGAATTACCATTAGGAAATGAATTTAAAAAGAAAAGGGAAAAAAAAAAACAGACTAGAGTAAGGAAGGGGAAAGCTGACAAGCTGACAGCATGTCCACAAAAGTAGTCATACCTAACCCCACACAGTCACAGGACTTGCAATGTCCATAGTGAATAGCGTGATCCAGGCTATTGATAATAAAACAATTCCGGAGAGCTGGTGCTCGCTGCCCCGGGGTAGCCGCGCCCCAGGACTGTCTCAAAAGTTTATTATACATTGGAGCATAAAGCCAAGTTCCCAGCTGACTGCAGCATCTGGAAGCCCCTAATTACACACATTTCTAAAATATATGTAACCTGTGTTAGCTGACAAACGGCAAACTTGCGAGGTCAGCTGCAGCGCCGTTCGGAACTCCAGTGCAGTGGAGCTTTTTCAGCTAACATAAAGGCAAAAAGAGAACGTAGAAAACGAGGAGGAAGAGAAGAAAGAAAAAATAATACTATAAGACCAGACGCGCTGCTAATTGGAAAGCGGGTATTTTGGCAGGGTGACGATGCGAGCTCTCTGGCGGCAGTGCGGTTCGGCCGTGCGGGGCAGCGGGGCCGCCGCGGAGCCGCAGGTTGGGCTGCCCCGACCCTCGGCTGCCTCCGCCGCGGAGCTGCCGCCAGCCCCGAGCGGCTCGGGCGGGAGGGTCGGGGGGCTTGTGCGCAAAATATTAAATCAGTTGGATCCTACTCTGTCCCCCCCGATCATTATTAACCATGTATTATAACTGTGAGGGAATCGTGCAGCTTTTAACGCCACCGTGTTACGGGTGTTGTGTCTGATCACAAACCTTAATAACAATAATCCAGTGTAGTGTGATGCATCTCATTGGAATCGTCTCTCAGCAGAATGAACTGCAAATTATCCCCTGTTTACCATCTCCCTTCAGTGCTCATCTCAATGAACTGGAGATCGATCCCCACCACTGGTGTCTTGCAGCCAGGCTGATTTGCATTGAAGCACATTAGAAAGCCTCCCACCTCCATTAAAAAGAATAATCCGAGAGGGGGAAAAATCTCCAAGGTGTGGCGGGGAGGGAAAAATATGTCACTGTCATTTGGAGCTTCGAGAGGGAAAACCCGAGATCAGAGTATTTACGCTTGTGAACTCTCACAACTTCTGTTAGAGACAATGACGTTTAATTGATGTATTGCTATCAACAACAATAAAGACCGATTTTTTTCTAGCCCTGGCACTGCTGCTCTGCCCCCACCCTTTCCCCACCCCTCCCGGCCCCCAGCGAAGGAGAGGAAAACAAACAATAAATAATCAACCGGTCCTGGATGAAATACCAGGCGCCGCTTTAGCACTAGAGGGGAGAAACGAAAAAAAAGTTGCAAAATTTAATTTCTCCAGATTAATTTCTTTTTTCTCAAAGCACTCTTTTTCTTCTTGTTGTTGCTTTTTAATTACCGGTCCACGGCCGCCTTTTTTCAGTCACGAAGCAAAGGAACTGCGCATCTGGAGAAATTTGTCTCAAGCTTAATCGGCAAAAGTATAATGAAATTGTAAACGCGAATAATTTTGGGTGAGCGTCTAGCTTAGAAACAGTAGGATTGATGCAGTTAGAAATACAGACACAAATGTGCAATAGATCCGCGCGGGTATTTTCTGTGCAACTGCGTGTGGCTAGCAGTGAGTAACGTGTGCGCTTCTGTGCGCTCAGGTTCGGTTTCTTTCCCACTGTCTCAGGGTAAGGAGGGTGACAGCGTGCGCTGAGTGTATCCATCTCTGCCGAAACATCTCTTTAAATATTCAGTGAAAAATAATGTCATGTGAAGTACCACCTATAGCAACATTATTATCTTCATTCTTCAACATCATCCCCGCTGATAGCTTCGTTTGTCTTTTTCTCAAAATCTACTGTACTGAATGCTGCGGGGAGGGAGGGGGCTCGCCCTGTGCTGAAATGAAAAGAAGCGTCAGTGACCACTTTGCAACGCTAACTAAATACTGGAGTGGCACCTAGGAGGCTTTTTTCGGTTCCTATGCGTTTGTTTGGTTGGTTTTTTGCGGCTGTTTTTCCCCCCACCCTTCTTCGTAAACGTTTTACAGTCTCTTTCGTTTAATAATGAGAAGAAAACACCAGTGAGCCGGTTCCTCGAATGGGAAGATTTGTCCCTCTCTCCCTTCTCCTCTCTCTCACTCTCTAGGTTTTACCGGCTCATTTGAAATTGAAATGAGTTGTATCTGATCAGCCTCTTGCTTTTACAGAGAGTTTGTTAATATTAATACGGGGAAAAGGAGTAGCTTCTATAGAAGAGTAAATAATCCAGCGGGGGGAGTAGGAGGAGAGAGCAGTAGATGGGTCAGGGTGGAGGGAAAGAAACCGCCTGCACTCCCGCTTCTGCCGCTTCAGCTTATTTCACCGAGTAACTTTCTGTGCCCGGAGTAGCGGGACACGCGGAGGGGCGCGGAGAGCGGGGCTCGGGGGGACACCCCCCATTTACCCACTGCGTATGTGTAGCGTTGGATATACGAGACATTAAAAATAGCGTTGTCTGTAGCCTCTTTGCATCTAAACTTTTTATTTCGAGATCGTGACATTAGTTTTTAAGACATTCCTCCTCTGGAAGTAACACAGGGGCGTAAAAGTTCGGGGTGTGATGTGTCCCATGACGGGAGCGCAGCGCCCGCAGGGTCCCGCTGCCGGGAGCGTTCGGGCCGGGGACAAGAAAGGGAGCGCAGGGCCCCGGACAGTCCTGCCCCTCCGCTCCGGGCGCAGCCCTGCGCGGACCGCGGGCCGGGCCACTCCGCTCCGCTCGGCANCTTCCTATTTTCAGCACCCTTCGGGCCGTGATATATGGAAAGAGAAGTGGAGTTGCGGGGGGGGTGGTCGGACGGGGGAGAGAGCGAAATGGAACTTTATTTGTAAATGCGGGGACAAGAGGAAGGGGGAAAAAAAAAAAACCAAACCACCAGCACCGACAAAAAAAAAACCACCCTAAACTTTTTCGCTGCAGCGGGACGGAGCGAGCGGCAGCGCCGGGGCGGGGGGGGCGGGGCCCGGGCTCTCCCCG
>WBMV01006151.1:901414-903914 GCA_013396655.1 Campylorhamphus procurvoides
TGGCGCTGGAGCGCTTCGGGCCGGCAGGTAAGGGCGGACCGGGAGCGGCGGAGCCCCTTCGCCTCCCGGCCCGGCCCCGCCGCTCGGGAGCACCGAGCCCTCCCCGCGGCAGCTTCCCGGGAAGCGGCGGTGTTGGACCCTCCGCCGTGGCGGTGCCGGACCCTCCGCGGTGGCGGTGGCGGTGCCGCCCGCCCCGGGCCCGCCGGGGACACGGTCCCGGGCTCCGCGCAGGGAATGGGGTCGGAAAGTTTGCGGGATGTTGTGCTTCGCTTCCCAGAGTTCACCCGGCTTCCGAAACCCCCGGGACGCCCGCCGCGTACAGCAGCAAATAGATCAGCACTCGGTCCGCGGAGCTCTGCGAAACATTTCCTAAAAGTCATTTGGGTCCTGGGAGCCGACTTTTGGTTTTTAACTGAGTTTTGCGCTCTCTAAGTGCACTCGAGTTTTGGCGTTTCCTCAGCATAATCCCCTTTCTCATCTCAGTAAACGTATTTATTTTTCTTATGATACTATTCCCACTTCCGCTCGAAGTTTGGAGTAGGAGTCGGGGAAGCGTTAGGGTTTTAGTTGTCTTTCATCGGCCTTCTGTGAAAGAATTTGGAACTTCTTAAAGTGAGCAGAGAAAAAGAAAGCTGAGATGGAAATTATCTTGCTGGGAAACCAGAGAGGGATTTTTCACATCTTCACTTTGTATGATTGCATCTTTTGACGTTCGCTATCTTTTTTTGTTTGTTTTTAGTAGGTGGAACAGGGCAAATCCACCTCCAAGTATGTTTTTTAAAAGTAGCCGTTTTCTTCTGTTTTTAGTCTTTTGATCTGATTTTGCACATCGTTTTCAAATGAAGGACAGTGGGAGGGTGAGAAAGGAATGTTAACTGAGCAGCTTTCCTGCCTGTTGCTAAAGGATGTCCTTGAAGTAAGTTGGATCTTGCCTGAAATGATGGCATGGAGGTGAAGCTTTTGTTTAGTTTACGTGGCTATCGTAAGTTAAAGTGAATAACGAAGTTTATTCTGTTTTAAAAATACCGACCGGTTTCCTAGGAAAAGCAGTGTGCTTTACTGAAAAATCTGTAGGAGCCTCCCCCTTCCCTTCTCTAGTGCTGGTATTAGGGGATGGCTGGTTTACATGGTTAGACGATAAGTTTTTGAGTAAGTTGCCCAGAGGGTGTGTTTTGTAATGGTGCTTCAGGCTTCAGAACGGGGTAATAATATTAGCATAGAGCTGCCCCCCGCCTTTCCGGGGTCCCCATCCCTGGCAGCAGCTTCACACTTGAGCAAGACAGGGTGGGTGAGCTGCGGCGAGGACGAGTTCGCGTTATATGCCTTCAAATTGCAAAACAAAACCTCGAAAATCCAAGCACTCCTTTCTTCTCCTTTCATAGTGTGAATGTAGGTTTGCTAATCCATCCACAGCTTGGGAAGGGTGCAGGCGAGTGAAGCATCGCTAACCCTTAAGACACTTGCAGTAAGGTACTGCTGGGCAGTGTTTTGAGCGACTGAATAGAGTGGCTCCGTGAAAATTTCTTGTATCTGATTTGAATTCTGGGTTGTTAAAACTTTCTGCTATGGTTTCGTATCTAAAGAGCAATGGGAAAAAAAGTTTCTCAGTCTGTAACAGCATGTTTTGGTTTGAGTTTGCTTTTTTTATCCCTCTTTTTCTTTCTTTTTTTTTTTTTTTTTTAAAGTTCAAAGCTCACGCACTTCACTCCAACCAGGAAGACTTTCCATTTAAAATGTATTTCTGGCACAATCAATGGATAAGTAAGTTTACCCTGGTAAAATCCTGTGCATGTGCACATTTGATAAAGTTTGTGTTGGAGTAACCAGAGCAGCTCTCAGATTAATAGCAGAAATTACTTGCAGCGTAAATTATATTCAACAAGTAACTAATTACTGGTAGGAAGTGGGTAGGAGATTGTGGGATTATTTCCTTTTGTTAATAACTCCAGCCACTATCATGACATTTTAGAATTATTTTTTTTTAAAGTTGGTTGGAATTGCATTCCAGATTGTTACAGAATATTCTTGGAGTGTAGTTTTCCAAGGGAAAAGTTATATTGGAGTAATAAATCATCTAGACTTTGAAAAAGAGAAAATGTTTACTGCTCTTCCATGTAAAGGCTCATCAGAACCAGTGCCTTTTCGTGTCAATAATGGATTTTGGTGAATTCCTGCTGCAGCGTTATGCCCATACACAGCGTTTTTATTGGGCCCATGAAATGAAAGAAATTATGATTGCTCTGCTCAGTAAGATTCGAAGGACAGGATGCTCAAGCGACAGAATTGCTTAGTTAGGCTGCTTTTAGTAGGTTACATAATTAGGCCCTTTAGTGCGGTAACTGCAGCGTGTTGGTTCAGAACACACACACTTGCATTTTTTTCCAAAGGTGAGCCCAGGGTGTAGAGGGCCTTGTGAAATATCACTTATGCAGATGCAGTTTAGAAATAATTACTGAAGCCCATATGGTGCAAGTTGTCTAAACCTGGTATTAGTTCAGAC